>PQWD01002424.1:0-16401 GCA_019425675.1 Leucinodes orbonalis | reverse complement strand
AAAATTTAATGAAATATTAGAATAAATTGCCTGATGATGTAAAATCTAGCATAAAACAGACGAGTGCATAATTTTACTCATCAATCATTACAGCCTAAAACGTCCACTGCTGAACAAAATGCCTCCTTGCAGTTGACATCTGTTACCCGCCACCTTAACCAGGTTATTTTGCTTTATTGTGATACAATAATTATACTATTAGCGTATTTAGTATTAGTTTTTAAACTAGCGAAATCAGTTCAGGCTCAGGCTCAGATAAATCGTATTTTAATTTTAATAATTTTTTTTATCCTATAAGTGTACAGGACGGTCTGGTCGCTCATCTGATGGTAAGTGATACGCCAGACCATGACAGAGCGGCAATAAAGGAGACCAACAACTGATAGACACTTATTATTCTCCATCAATGTCGCACTGCGCCCGTCACCCGAGACAACAGATGTTAGGTCTCTTATATGCCGGTAATTTCACTAGCTACAGTGCCCTCATCCCGAAACACAAAAGTGCATAACACTCTGTTTCACGGGATGATATCTGGCACTCGGTGGTGTACCTACCTAGACGATCAATATCGAGTCTACCACCTAGTAAATAAACATAATTATGCACTTCTACATATTTTCCTATTTTTATAATAGCATAACCATTAAATACCTTTAAGAATTCAAACGTCTTGTATCACAACTGACAAAAAAAGACGATAATTTAACGAAGCAGAAACAATTACATCTTGTTTAAAATTTAGAAATCTAAGCTAATTAAAATTTTCCACTTAACAATGATGTCTCAGCGAGAGAAGTAATGCAAAGGGGATAAAGAATGACAACTAGGGCATGGTTAAGTCAATAAATAATACAGCTGCGTAAGAGAATAAAGGAAGCCAAGAGTATTTATTATTGGAGTAGGTTTCCGGGGTGGTACCTATATCATACTTCGAAGAGTAATGAATATCCAAAGTAAATATATTGGTTTATATCAAAGGTTTTCAAACGCGAATTTGTTTAACATTGGTCTTTCTGTACCTATATTTTTGCAGCGTCGGTGGCTCATTGGTGTGGACTGTTGGGGGGGGGGAGTGCAGGTTCAAATCCCGCCACGTACCAATGTCTTTTCGAATTACTCTTACGGTGAAAGAAAACATCGTGTGGAAACCGCGCAGCCTACGAATTGATACGAAAGGTTGTGCATGAAGTCGACTAATCCACCCAGGGCCCGCTTGGACGACTAAGACCTATACACCCTTTTCGGGTAGACTCCCCCTCGGTTTATTTGTTTGTAATGTTTTAATTACCCTCGAGAACCAAAAAATAAATTATTAACTTTCCACCAACTTTAAACTTCTTAACTTAAGAGGGCCAATCAAATCTAATCGCGACCGATCGTAGCTTAAACCACTCGTCAAGGGCTTAGAACTTTAGCGAAACAAACAGTAAATTTTGACGATGAGTCATTTAAAGAATAGGCATAACTGCAACACGGCGAGTGGCGCGAGGGCTGCGAAGTTGTCAAAATTGCCGCATTAGGGCAGATTGGAAAATGGGGATTGTCTCAAATTATAACAGTTTTAAACAAAGCTACCATTGGGGTGGAAAAGTTTTTGCCGAGCCCTTTTTTTGTAGAAAATCTTAGGTGCATTACGTTGCAGAGCTGTATATTTGATTGATGTCTTTTAATTAAAGAATTTTAAATTAAACTGGCTAGCAGAATACTAAGTTAAATTGAAAACTGGAGATTTTTAAAAATAATTTGACATTACCGACTGATGAGTTAATAAGTTTGAAAATAATGCCCCATAAAAAAATCCAACTTTTATTTAAAACTAGCACTTCCCAGCTGATATTAACAAGGGACATGTTTCCGTTCCATATCGACTCTAAATCCAAACAGAACTCGCAAGTTTTTGCTAATTCCGTTCATAGTTGCGATACGCTTATGATAAGATGGACTTTATACTTAGACGATTGAAATGAAAAAGAACTTTCATTCAAGATGTCGCCATTATAATTACTTAGGACAAGCGTGACTCAGCAAAGTTAGAATTTAAAGCTAATTGAAGAATAAAAGTGGTCGAGAGGGTCCGCTTATTATTACTGATTGTGATTAATTGTCGGTAATGGCCTGGGATTTACACCCAACGTAGGTCAGTAAATATTTATTATCAAAGTTATTGTACCCCACCTGAATGCTCAAATTCTATTAAAATATGGATTTCATGGTAACCAGTAATTTATTAATTCAAAAAAACTCAGTACCAATTTTTCTTATATTAGTCCTTTAACAGTATTGGAGCAACATATTTTTATTAGAAAACAAGATTAGCATGACCGCTAAAAACCTACCGTTACTATAATTTAGTTTGGTCCAATGCTGGGCATAGGAATAAACTATTTTGGAAAAATTACTATAATAGGTTAAGAACAGCTTACAATTTGAATCTTTTCTCTTGTTTTTAACTTTTAACAAAATAAGTGATAAACTTTCTGGCTGTTAAAAAGGTATCCTAGCATTTTTTTTGTAACTCGAGACAATATCTCCTGAGCATCATAGCTGTTAAGTAGCTAATGAGGCTCATGAGAGCCAAGATGATCTGGATTAGAATCGGGCTACGAACCAAAGTCCTCATGAGCTGATAGTTATTTTGGGGAAGCTTTAGCTTACTTACAGTTAACGTTAAGGTCGCCATGGTAGTACTACTACTACTACTCTGTATATTTATGTATTTTTAATTTTTGGTTTATATAAAACTGCTAAGCATTTATAGCATCTCATCTGATAGTAAGTGACTTCACAGTCGAAAATAGAGCATGCTTGCCCAGGAAATTTCATATTTTTAATTCATGTAAAATCGTTTTGTGTAAATCTCGTTTTCTCATCAATCCATCATGAAGCTCTCATAGCTGCATACGTTTATCTTGACTGATAGTTTACAGAGAGTTTTAAACTAAAAACTATATAATCGCTTCTATAAAGCGGCTTATATTCCTTATTATTAACGGGTCAAAATTATACAATGTACCATTTTTTCCTAGTAATTATATTTAAAATAATTATAAAAGCAATATAAATTATGGCGTTAGCATACATTTATTAATTAAGGATTTGGCATAATCATCAGTTTATAATTTTGTAACGTAGGGCACAGGGCTTTCCGCACAGCATGCTACAAAAATAACTAACAAAAAGTTGGGCGTCCTAAAAGGTCTAGGCTGTTCTTCGCATCGAGCCAGCGACTTGTGTTGTATAAAGCTCAGGTCCGTACTCATGTGGACTACTGGTCTCATCTCTGGGCAGATTCCCTTAAATACCAGCTCGACCGATTTGACGCTTTGCAAAGACGTGCTGTCCGAAATGTCGGTGATTCTGACCTCACAAACTGTTTGAAGTCTTTAGATTCCTAGGAGACTTTAGCTCTCTTTGTGTGTTTTATAAGCTTTTTCATGTGTGTTCCAAGAAACCGTTTTACCTGTGTCTCGACGCCGAGCTTGGGTTCATTTTCAAAATATTATAACACTCTTTATCTATACCACCTAGAAAATTTCGTTGCAAAACCGTTCGCGCGCGTGCAAATTATGGAACGCCACCAGCCACGGTGTTCCCTAATAACTACGACATGTCCTTCTTCAAACGAGGTTAAAAGAGAGCCCTTTTCTCTTGATAGGCAGCGGCATGCCTTTGCCCTTGTCATTGCAGTTCTCCATGAGCGGCGGTTACCGTTTTCCATCCGATGAGCCGCCTGCCAGACGAGCACATATACATAAGCAATAAAAAAATGTCCATTGGGAATATTGGGATGGAGTTTCGGGTTGGGCTTAAACCCACCACGCAGGCCCAATGCGGTTTGGTGGGTTTTAACGACTACCATTCTAAGATTATAGCCGGCACAGGCGGCCTTACTTGCCCTACGAAGCGCGGAGGGAATCGAGATATTTTTTCGGTCACTCATCCGACGAAGGACTACTACGATAATTGCTTGACATATGCGATCGTCATCTGCTTGACTCATCATGAATCCAATAGCCGATACGCCATCGATTCCTTGTTATTGTATGAAAAATCGTCAAGAAATTACTTACCTTTTTAAATGTCCAGCTAAATAAACGCGACAACCTGTAACAATAAATTTGTGTATTTAATAATTAATGTCACTATTAATTTGTTATTAATATGTAGAGCCTTCATTATCAGCTTCTTATACGTCCTCACCAAGGGGTACAAGCCTTCCCTAGGGTGTACAGGCCTTGTTGTCCACGTGAGCCCAGTGCGGATTGGCCGACTTCACGCACAACCTTTGAATTCTTCGCAGGCGTGCTTACCTGAGCGCGCGGGAAGTAAGGCTCTTAACGCGGGAGAAAATGTTTCCTCGCCATCTGAAGTCTTACTTCCCGCGAATCCAATACATTTCCTCATTTAAAATCGTTGTCAAAAAAGTTATGTGTAGATAATGAGAACTAAATAATATGCTGTTCAAATTAATAGTTACTACTCACTCTGAACACAAAGCTCTTACTTCCACGAGTAAGAATGGCCAAAAACCTTCCTTAATGAATTTTACTATTAAGGGATCTCAGAGTGTAATCCTTAACAATCTCTGTCAGAGGTCTCTTGTTTAAATGTTTAATAACAGTAAATGTGTGTGTTAACAAAAAAAAGTATAGTATCAGTTTTTGTTTTTTATCAGTCATCGTGTTTTATATCGATTGGTATTTAAACAGACTTGCTTTATAATATAAAGTTGTACTTGCAGTCTAACCTCTATTTTTCATTTGTAAGAATAATTCAGATGACGGAATAGATGACGAATGACCGATTTTAGTGCTAGCAGCTTTTGTCCGGTGGAGCTGTGAAGTCTATCTGCGAACAACAGCGAAATATCCATCCTAAAAGAAAGCTAACAGAGCTTATGTTTCGATTATTAAGCTCCACGATTCACTTAGGCTTGAGGCTAAAGTCTGACATTATACTGCCTAATATTTTTTTTTTCTTATTTTTTTCTAGTTTGGTATGTTTTATTTCGAGTGTTTTAGATAAGTTTGTATATATATATATATATATATATATATATATATATATATATATATATATATATATATATATATATATATATATATATATATATATATATATATATTGTGAAATCCTGTACATACTGTTTTGGCTTTACACTAGGGCTTCACTGAAAAACAGCGTCCTGGTGTGCGTAGTGTACCAGGACAAATGCTGAGTGAGTCCTATTTGGTACTTATTTTTGTTAATTTATATGTTTTCTGTTTGTTATACGCACACGTATGCCAAATAAATATTTCTTTCTTTCTTTCAATTCAAGAAGGATTTCTTGCTCTGCAATTACATAGGTATTTGATGTCCTAATTTTATATAGGGGTATGCCCCTATATAAGCTTCTCATGAGAAGAACCCATCATCATCATCAGACCCACGGCTGGGCACATGCCTTCCCGCATCGCACTGCGACGGGGAGAACTCAGTGTACATATTTTCATTTTTAAGTTTGTTTAATTTTTACTACCTATATGAAGTAAAAATTGAATGTGACAAAATAATTGAAATGTCCATGATTGAAAACTAATGAACCAATAAAAATAACCTACTTTTAAAACAGCTGGACGTTTTGAAAATTTAACATTTAGAATTTGATGTTGCAATTGATAAAATATTCTTAAAGTTGAAGGTAAAAATGCAACCACTATTGTAAATTGTCTTCATCAATTCAACTGAAATTCACGCAACAAAGTGATGCACCAGCGTGAAACTAAAAATAAACGTGTCTAAGCGTGTCCGCGCCTTAGCGATTCACCGTCAATTGCGCCCGGGTGGGTATTCAAAGCGATCTCCGCATTCAAAGATCACGTCCGTAACATCGTGTGGTCTAAGTCATAGGATACGGGCGTGGTTGCATTGTAGATGACCATCATTATAGCCTGAATTACTTAAAACTGCCACGTTAGAGACTCTCAGGTAGGTTACCTGGTGGTAGCTACCTGCCATCTTAACCTAGTCATCAGACAAAGAAAAGCGAGGAAGCATTGAAGATGATCATCATTGGAGCAAGCTATGCCCGGGTTCTCTCTTTAGGATAAAATCAGAAATGATGCTATCCGCAAGAGAATTAAAGTTCTTCACATAGCCCGGAAGTGGGCCGGTCACGTATGTCGCAGTACCAATAGCTGTTAGAGCAGACGAGTAATAGAATGGAGACCGCGTCTTGGCAAGCGTAGCATAGGACACCCGGTGAACCGATGACTTGCGATAGTTCGCTGGTGGAGGCTGGATGAGGAAAGCGGAGGGCCGGGATATCTGGCGCAAAATGGGGGAGATCTATGTCAGCAGTGGCCTGCAATAAGTTGAAAAGCGATCATTATAGTCTGAATGACTAAAGACTGCCATGAACCTACCTGGTGGAGACTGCCATCTTAATCAAGTCATCAGTCAATGAAAAGGGCGACGCTGAAGTTTTTTTTACATTTATGAGGATTTTAAGAGTAAATCAATCAGCCAACATTGGTCCCCCTAAAGAGTGCCAATCGTTCCGATCCTGAGCAACCCACTTCATCCCCTGTCGGCAACATTTCGCAAGTCATCAAACCACCATGCCACAGTGCGTCCCACAGTATGCTTGCCTCTTTTAATAGTATTTTAATAAAAATCGCCAAAAACGCTTCCGCTCTTAACTAATACCATACTTCCGAAGGCTGCAGCAAGTAGAGACAGGAAAAAGATCTGTCTAGCAAAGGTAACAATGGTGGGAGGTGCTCGTGACGTCACGAAGAGAGGCCCTTCTTATTTGTCGTCTTGCTTGTTAGCATTTCAGTTTTTTCTCGAATCATCCTTTTCATCCGGCTATTGAACGTCTAAGTTCCAACTGTAAAGCGTTCGACACGTCTCAGGTAATTGGAGTTGGCATGAGATAGCTTTACAATGGTTTTTCTAGTTGGCTGGTAATTTTTTAGTGTAAATGTTAGGTGAGCTTGTTCTTTTTATTATTATGGATTTGGAAACTAAGAGGTCAATAAAAGCGAGTGTTGTCTGTTTTATTAAATTCATTATGATTAGCAGTGACGTGCACAGATATTATGAGTAGGGTATGCAAAGCTAGACACTTATCGCAAAAACAATAAATAATTTATATTTTTACCAAATTGAGCACTGTTGTTGGCAGCATAAATAATAATAAATATCCACTGACATTCACACAGCGCCATCTAGCCCCAAGTTAAGCGTGAAGCCTGTATTATGGGTACTAAACAACGGATAAACATACTTATATACATTTTTTAATACATACATATTATACATAGAACACCCAGACCATTACAGACATGTTCATGCACACAAATGTTTGTACTGCCCGGGGATCGAACCCGGAGCCCTTGGTGTTACAGCCGACCTCTCAACCGCAACACCGAATGGGTCGTCCCTATAATAATATATAACAATAATACCGCCTATGGTTTCAAATCTTTTATTTAAGTGTATATTATGGTTATTCTGTTATTTTTAAGTGTCGATACACTGATGTTATTTTTTTTTTTATGTTGACTTTGTATTATTGTTTACTTTTTTTCATCTGTGCCACTCACTCGCCACAGGTACAGCCAGAATATCAGTGCTGCAGTTTGCTGAAGCTTGTACCTGATTGGCCACTGGGTTCTGTTTTATGTTTATTTGTAAGTTTTCTTGTTTATATTCTATTACTTGTGTTCCTTGTGGCCAATAAATGTTTTTTCTTTCTTTCTTTCTTTCTTTCAAATCTGTAGAGGAATAAGTGGGAATCATTTAATATATTGGCGATTTTCCGTTTCATCTGGACGCACAGGGTATGCACTGCTTATTTTCATATATGAAGTGATGATCACTGATGATCAGCAAGTTTAAGTGGCAGTGGGCTGGTGATGTTCGTTGCTGAACCGATGGCTATTGGAGCAGACGAGTTTCGATGTTAAGACCACGTCTTGCTAAACGTAGTGTAGGACACACTCCGGCAAAATGGACCGACTGTTAAGGTCGCTGGTAGAGACTGGATGAGAAAAGCGGAGGACCCGGATTGAAATAAATAATTTAAAAACATGGATCTACGAAAAACAATACCATCTACGAGTCTATCTATGTACATATAATACAAAGAAAACACCACGACTAATAGACACATAGACATGTTCATGCACACAAATTTTTGTACTGCCCGGTGATCGAACCCGGAACCGTCGGTGAAGGAGTCGACTTTTCAACCGCTGCAGCAGAATACTATTTTCTTTTCATCACACACATATTTGTTGTAGATTACAACGCCTCTTCAATTCTTTACTTACTCTTAATCTTTGTCCAAAGTAGCTAAAATTTACCTTAAATATTCAAAGCTTTGAAATTACTAAACTAATGTAAAAATAAAATGCTACAACTTTATTTACATTATAAAAATATTTATTTTAATCACAACCTCCGTTCAATGCTGGAAAAGCTTTGTTCAAAATAACTGAATATACTTTCAATGTTCAAAGCTTTTAATCACCACACTATCGTCATAATTTAAAATGCTTTCAAACGAGTAAAACAATAAATATATCTTTTCATTCTGTCTACCATTTACGAATGAAAGGCTTTTCTGCAATAGAACTTCAAGCGTTAAGTATTATATGTAATCCAATTAGAGATCTTAAGTAGAAAATACCTAGGTAACAAAAAACACCGCGTCATGCAGAAGACAATGAGGCTCGGCGAACCGTGCAAAATTAAATTCAAGCTCTGAACCCAATACGATTCATAATGAAAAATTCCCAGCACACGCTATTTCTTAATGAACACACCTTTATTCAAAGAAATGAAATGTCCATAATGAGCCGCGCTCAAGGCACACACGTCTCGAGTTTTCTAGAGAGTTCCTTTCAAAAAACGAACGCGCGACTTTGAATGGTTTTGAGAACGAGTGAAGGCCGCAGTGGGTGAGCGGGTGAATGAATGAATGAGTCTGCACGTTGAATGGAGGCGAATGAACCCGCTTGTGTGCGTTGGACAGATCGCTTGATGTACAGTTGCGTACAGATAAGCTCTGACGAGCGTCGGTACGTATGAGCGTCGGTGGCTCAGTGGTGTAGACTGTCGCCTTCCTACCGGGAGGGCTAAGGTTCAAATCCCGACACGTACCAATGTATTTTCGAATTTTCGAAAAATATATGTACGTTATCCGACGCTCTTACGGTGAAGGAAAACATCGTGAGGAAACCTTCATGCACGCCTGCGAAGAGATTCGAAGGTTGTGTGTGAAGTCGTCCAATCCGCACTGGGCCCGCGTGGACGACTAAGGCCTAATCACCCTATACGGGTAGGCTCGTGCCCCTCGGTGGGGACGTTTAATGAGCTGATGATGATGATGAAGCTCTGACGAAAAGATTTCGACTACGAATTGGTATGTAGTTGTTAAGATGACGTAGAGTTCTTTGTTCGAATTTTCGTAAAGAATCTTGTATGCAAGATATATTTTAAACTTAACCGTCATTATTATAATATACTTACAAATACTTCCATGCGTAATGATCCATAGCATTTGTTCTTTTACGTTTGACATTTCATGTTATGGATGGTCTTGAAATTTGCTTTTAATTGTCATAACCAAAAAGTTAGCAACTATTCCGTTATTTTTATTTCCAAATCACTTGTATCGTAATACCCTTGAAGAAGTCACAATTTATCATACTCTGCTTAAAACTTATCGTAGTCCACTGCTGGACATATGTCTCACACAATCAGCGTCAGGTATCCTCTGCTTTTCTTACACAGTCTCAACCAGCGACTTTTCCCAAGTCGTCAATTCTTCGAGCCGGAAGGTTATTGTATGTAAAGTTGTGTGTTACAGTCAATTACTTTGTCGATTTGACATTATTACATTTGACATTACGTCATGGATTATAAATTTAGTTAAAAGTGCCAATTTCCCAAGTTAGTTCACAAGTTCGTTTACTAGGTGGTAGACTCGGTACAGATATTGTTCCGTGAAATAGGAGTGTTTTGCATTTGTGTTTCGGGATGAGGATATTGCAGCTAGTAAAATTACCGGGTATAAGAGACCTAACATCTGTTGTTGGGGTGTCGGGCGCAGTGCGGCATTGATGAAGAACAATAATTGTTTATCAGTTATTGGTCTCAATGAATTCGCTCAGTCTGACCATGACTTACCGTCGTATAGCGTATCACTTACCATCAGGTGAGCATCTTAGCCACCCTATACTAAAAGCAAAACGATTATCATTATTATTATAAAAACCTAGATTAGTATTTTTCAAATCGTTGTCATGCCACCCCTAAGAATCACTCAGTTTACAAATGAGGTTTCAGCAGAAAATATCTCCCTTGCGTAGCTCATTTTATAGGAGTGTTGGAACAGCGGGGGGCGTTATTACCGCGCGATCGACTCCCCGTCGAGGCTATTATCTTATGTTCGGAACTGGTGGAAACATTTGTTATTATTATACCGTTTGATGAGTAAAATGATTTAAGCTTTTTCTATCTTACAAACCTTAACTATACAAAGAGTTCTTGGTTAAATTTCGGACAGTACAATAATTTTTGTGCATGAATATGTACGTTTGTATTATTTTGACTAGGTTTTTTCGATATACAATATAAATATTTAGTAAAAAAGAGCACCCCAACTCGGAAACAAAATTGGGCTTGATAGCACTATGTGGAAAATTCATTGAAAAACCTATACTTAAGAACTTTGAGACGTCTTAGTGCCCATATACTACTATTGGTATATGGGCACATATACCAAAATAATTAACTCTCCATACATTCCGCAAACCCAAAACAATAGAATACAATAATCAACTCCGCTCAGATGGTATATTTCAATACTTTCGCACAAATATCTCAAAAAGAGCGTAAAAACAGTTCAATTTCGAACATATCCAAATTCAGCAGTGCCAAATGGAAACTACTAATACATCACATGACATAAAGGCATAATGACATATGCACAGCCACAACACCAACGCGACACGAGAGTGCATCTCGCACCTGCGATGCAATCTACGATCCGCATTGAATATTACTATGTCTGAATGCATCTTAGATATCACCAAAGGTAAGATTAAAATCATTTCCTGTTATTGCAAAATAATTTCAGGTACAAGGAATTGAACCAGACAATATTTATAACGCTAGTCATGTACTAGTAAAATTCAATAAAGATGACCGCAAATAGCGACCTTCTGCGCAAGACTAAAACTATTTTAATGATAGTGAGACAATGGAATTATGAAATACTGAACAATGGTATGAACGTAAACAAAATACAAGAATTTCCACCGTGTCGCCGCCACCGCACTTCTGAAGGCACCTAAAATTGACTTCAGCGAAGTGGTCATCATACGTATAGCGTGTATTGGGTATATAAAATGAATATGGGAAGGCAATAAAAAAATCTTATATGTATCTACAATTATGTAAATAATTTGTGATAAAGAAGGAAGGGAAGAAAGAGAAGGGGGAAGGTAATGAAGGAAACCTTGTTTTTAAAAAGTGGTTGAAACTATTTTACTATTCGAATAATGTCCCCAAAATATTATAATTATATTAATTTCAAAATTATCGAATAATTGTAAATATTTTTTTCCATCTCATTGCGCATTCATAAAAAAATTACACTTTCTCTCTCACGTCTTTCTACTGGAAAAAATTGGAAGATCATAATTTACATTAATATACGATTCAGTTAGTTTTGATAGAAAAATAATTAAAAATATATTCCTTATAACAAACGATATTCAGTAAACAGTAGCATTTTTGGTTACACGTATCTTCGATAAATGGTATTAAAACTATGCTGGTAACACAAAAATACAATACATATTGAGTAGATCCAACTCCGAATCTTGATCAAGTATCACAAGAGATAAAACGGCAGCTTTTAATGAAGCATAAATCAGCGGTAAACTGCAGATAATTTCATCGCTAAGCCCGCATTTCACACTCGAGTCGGCAATTAGCTGTGATCCGGCTGATTAACATGCGTTGTCGGTACGGACGGCCGGGAACGGGTACGTGTCAGTGTTAGCGAGAAGCGAGTTTTTGATTATTGATTGTAGGTTTAATTTCAATGATATCATGGTTTAAATTTCTTTGACTTCATGTAAGTGGTTATGAATGCATCCTCTCCTGGAACGTATCTATGTAGGGATAGGCCTACCGATATAGCATAGCTAAAATTACCGGGTATAAGAGACCTAACGTCTGTAGTCTCGGCTGTCGGGCGCACTGCGGCGTTGATGGAGAATAATTACTGTCTATGAGTTGTTGGTCTCCACCAAGGCCGCCCTGACATGGTCAGGCGTATCATTTACCATCAGGTGAGCGTATTGACCGTCCTGTACACTTGGTTACATAAAAAAGGTATAATTTAAATGAAAAACACGGTTTCAATTTCTTTGATTTCATGTAACGGTTTGTTAATAAATCATAAGCCAATAATGGCTTTATTCAGGGACAAGCCTACTCATATAGCATAGCTATAACGATTTTGGGTCTTACTACAACTTTGACTGACTACTGCTTTTCTTTTGGCCACAGATGGCCTTTAGAGCTTCACCTGGATCTGGCTCTCCGTGCGTAAAGTTACAGAGGTAAAGAGTCACTTAGGAAAGGCGCAAACCATTCAACTTATAAAATATTAGAAACCTATTTTTTTAAGACCTGCACATTGATAACGACACGTGTGGGTACGATAAAAAAAATCAGTTTCAGTTCAATGTGAGAAATCCTAAAATGTATTCTTTTTATGTCAAGTTTCTTGTCAATACCTTATAGCGGTTAACAGAATACTAACAAAGTTTGAATTGTTTAGTGCTAATAGTTTCGGAGAAAAGCGAGACATTCGGACGGGTGGACTAGATGGCGCGGTGTGGATATTTAATTGACTGTATCAATGGGTAAAAGTATGCTAAAATCGCTAACAAAGAAACCACAACCGGAATGTTTAACACTGCCGCCTAACTAACGGCTCGACGTGATCTTTCAGGTGTTAGCACCATTGATTAATAGAACACACGGCTATGAGATATCGGCATAATTATCGTTTAATTCAAACACCATTAGATAATAGTTTGATAAATACTATGAGCTGGGTAATGAGCGATTAGGAATAATACTATCTACGAGTAATATAGATTACTGTATTGATTAACATCAAACATTTTCTATAGAATTAGGCTTACACAATTTACTAATAAGTCATTTGATGACACATATTATGGTGTAATGGTTAAAACGTCAGCCATTACACCAAGGATGTGAAGTGTTGTGAAATGTATTGTTTGATTTTCTGTGAGACCGTGGTATCACCAAGGTCGAATCGACGATTTCATGCCTTGGCTTTCCTAACCTTTCCTTTGACGACCCATTTAATGTTGCGGTTGAGAGGTCAGCTGCAACACCAAGGGTTCCGGGTTCGATACCGGGCAATACCAACATTTGAGTGCATGAACATGTCTGTTTGTTATGTTCTGTGTATAATATGTATGTATTTACAAAAAATACATAAGTAAGTTTAGCAGTTGTTTAGTACCCGTCATACAAGCTTCTCGCTTAACTTGGAGAAGGCGCTGTGTGAATGTCAGTAATATTATTTATTATTACATATTCAAAAGTAATTGAAATCTACATTGGAACATAATATATAATAATACTGCAGGTACTAATGAGTCGGTATAAGTTAGTATATCGCATGCTATATATCTCCCTGAAATATTAAGTGTCCCGAACCTCAAAAGGAAAACTTTTGAGGTTCGGGTATAAGGTGACTGTAGTTATTTCGAATAAAACTACTAGGTATTATAACAATTTTTCAAAGTTAAGTTCTGATACCGCAAAATGTTCACTTACTAACAAAGATATTTCTGGCTCAACAATTCTGTAAAGATCAACAGAAGTTAATATATGTGTGTTTTATTTAATTATGATGAGCTTGCCTTGAGCACAACAATATAATGGAAGAGACATCTCTAAGATGGAGCGAGCTTGCCCAAAAAGCCTATTCACTCGTTTTAATGCCACGGGTTGTATGCGCCGGAAACACAGATCAGGTAGTTCATTCCACTCATATTCAGTACGCATATGAAAGTAGTTGCAAAACGCTTAGTCGGATACGGGGAAAGTCAACTAATGGATAAAATGTGCAGTACGCCTTGATACCTATGGTGAAAGGGAGACGATGGGATCAGTGCATGGAGCTCGAAGAACACTCACCAAAGTGGAGCCTGAAAAAAAAACTGAAACATGTCACTTACGGCGGTGTAAAGTGACATGTTTGTCAGTTAAATAAAAATATTTATATATTTAAGACAATAAATACATATGTTTTGTTTAACACAACAGATTACAATTAAGACAGGTCGTAAATTGAAGTCTGCAGTGTTTACCCAAAATAAGCAAATAATGAACCAAACTCAAAATCTATATATCTATAGACAAATTTTGTATTATTTCTATTCATGATGGTTAACGTCCGACCTCAATAACAATAACACTATCTCATTATTCGAGAAATTCTTATTGTTTCTTAGTTGGCAACCATGATTAATACAACTCATGGGTATGATATATGATGACGTCACTCGGTAAATTTATTTGCGTTGATACGCTAATGATGTCCGGCGACGCACCACACTAATAGCGACAGAATCGTGATATTCATCACTTAAGTTGTTTGTTACAGTCAAATACTTATGTCGACTTGACATAAGGATGTGCATGCATGTAGGTACGCCATGGATTTTCATATGGTAAAAGTGACATGTTTACAAGTTACACGACAACAACAAATGCAGCGATGAAGAATCAATTCCTATTGATAGTGTTTTTTCCGTCAACACTGCCCTGCGCCCATATATCGAGACTACAGGTGTTGGGTATCTTGTACCCAATATTTTTACAAGCTACAAAGCCTTCTTCGCATAACGGAAAATAGGAACGTAAATAGCACTGCAGCCGATAATACTTGATAAAGGTTTATTAGTAGTGTTGTTTAACATCTCTATGTCCACATTTTCATGTGTATGCTGTGGATAAAGTTTACATGGTTATAATTATTTCCTTAACTTTAACGAAAAACTTTCGAACTTACCTACATAAATTCACAACAAAATGTATAAATATCTGGCCTAAAATTCTTATGTTGGTTCCACGCAATCTCACTCGTACAAAGACATTAAAAACAAACGCATTTCATTACCAAGAAAGCCCATTTTGATTTGGTTATCAAACGCAAAAGACTTGCCATTGCACAAGAGAGCCCCAAACCAAATCTAGTCAACATGCAAAACAAAATGGCGAACTAGACAATAGCCTGCCGGAGGCGAGAGGGGAAACGAAAAAGTATTGATTGAAATCTGGATGCATCCAGAACTGAAAACAGCAGACGACGCCGAATTCCGTCTACATTGTCTAGACTAGCGATGAATGGTGCTCAGTTCATTTGGTTTAATGATTTAGGTTAACTTAACTTTTGACATCTATAACAAATTTTTCAAAGTTTTGTAGGTAGATCCACAGCTAAATGCAGCTATGATGTAAGGTTTTTTATGATAATATCATCAACGCTCATAAACGTCCCCACCAAGGGCACGAAGCCTCCCCGTATAGAGGTGATTAGCCTTAGTCGTCCACGCCGGCCCAGTACGGATTGGACGACTTCCACACAACCGTCAATCTCTTCGGAGGCTGTGTTGAAGTTCCTCACATGTTTTCCTTCACCGAGAGCGTCGATAACTACAATATTTTCAATAATTCAAAACACATTGTACGTGTCGGGGTTTGAACCTCAGCTTCTGCCCGTAGAAAGGCGACAGTCCACACCATTGAGCCACCGGACGCTCAATGTTATTATTATTATTTATTTTTTTAGAGCGGTCAAAACGCTCACCTTGTGGAAAGTGATATGATAAAGCGGCATTGAAGGAGACCAGCAACTGACAGTTATTATTCTCCATCAATGCCGCACTGCGCCCGACACCAGAGACAACAGATGTAAGATCTCTTATACTCGGTAATTTTACTAGCTACAGTGCCCTCATCCCGAAACAGCTGACGGTAGCAGATTGATATCGACTAAGGACTATTTCACGTGGAAATCATTAGGGATGCCTTCAGTTTTCATCATCACACCAATGCAGACATTGGTGTGATGATGATAATAAGAAAAACTTAAATTTGTCAATACGTATACAACATCCTAGACGACCCTTGGTTGTTGGGTTGAGAGGTCGGCTCCAACACCAAAGGTTTCGGTTCGATCCCCGGCAGTATAAACATTGTGTGCATGGAACATGGTCTGGTGTAATGTATGTATTACAAAAAAGTATAGTACCCATAATACAGGCTTCACGTTAAACTTGG
>PQWD01002423.1:0-80412 GCA_019425675.1 Leucinodes orbonalis | reverse complement strand
TTATTATATTTCTTGGTAAATTTACTGATTTATTGCGATGATGGCATGTTACAATTGCACAGGATGGTATTTTGGAAAAAAAACGGTAATTTCTTCTAATATTCGTGTGTCTTGACTCGTCTCACAGAGTGTAAACTGGCAGCCAGTGTATGCTCGTTGAGCTTACATTTGTCGCACTTTAAACGCGGCTTGCCCCATCTCCTGTATTGGGAAATCTGTGGCCACAAACATATGTTTTTACATAAAATTGCTCATTAAAATTTTTACCTTAACACATCACAGAAAGGGTTCAAAATCAAGTTATTATGACATGTGATGAGCAATGTGGTTTTGAATGAAAATTCTGCTCAAATTACGCTATGGGAAAAATTTCGCGGCGGTCACTTTGAAAGACACTATTCGTGAAGGCCTGTGGCCTGCAGTGGGATGCAATAGACAGATGATGTTGATGTAATATATAATACTCTGTATGTTTACTTTTTTGAAATAAATACCCTTTGATTGATGCTTTGACAAATATAAACCCACACATACTATTAACAACAATTACACTCAATATTAGTTTGTCTCAGTATTTATTAGTTTATGGTTATGGAAATGAATTTATAATTTTTAAGAAATTCAAGTACAGTGTATCCCTGTTGACATTGTAACTTTAAAACAAGGGACTGTTTTGTTGTGTGAATGTGTTAAATACCTATACAAGTTATACCTACTACATACATAGTTATAATTATATGTACTTAAAATGCATATATTTATAGGAGCATAATCACGTAATTTGTATGCAGTTCCTGTGTTATTTGTAAGAAGTATGAAATATTTTAAGAACTGAATCATGTGATAATTTTAGCTTTTATAATGTGTGTAATCTTTGGATGTCGGTACCTACTCATAATGTGATTCTGATTATAATACATTTTTAGTTTAGTTGTTTGACTGTATTGTATACATATAAAATGTATTTTCATAAGATCTCAAGTAAATTTTATAATAAAAAATTTTCAAATGTATCTGTTTATTCATTTACTTTGTAGAGTAGGTCACACGTGTAATAATCAATGCACTTTCATTAATTTTCATTCTCACCTTTTCATGTCAATGTTGGTAGCAAAGTTCGTAAAGACCTTTGATTCTATTTATTGTTAATATTAACGTTTTCGGATGTAATAAAGATACTATTATTTTAAAAACTCCTGGTTAGTTACTAAGTAGATACATATTGTGCATTTTCACTCCTCATGTGAAATTTTAGATGTCGACAAACTTATCATGTTAAGCACCTATTTTAATGAAATACCTAACTCTTACGTACGGGTATTAGTAATATTGCTTAAGTTTCGAGTTTGTTATTTAAATATAAATATATATTTAAAGACCTATATATTATCATCATCAGCTCATTATAGGTCCGTTCCCACCTAGGGGCACGAGCCTACCTATATAGGTATCAAAAAGCCTTAAGGTGTACGGCTTTATCCAGACGCCTGGCAACCCTAGTTCCCGATGTGATGAAAACATACCTAGATAATAATGTACTGTGATCGCCGCTCATGATCAGTGGTTTATTGTAGGGTTTGCAGGTGACAAATTTCTCATGACGATGTCGACGAAGGCACAGTCGTTGGTTTTCCGTAAGCCCTCCTTTATATGCCTAGTGTTCGGACGGCTTCGGTGCTAATTAACTGCAGGAGGATTTGGACTATTACTTGCCACGCTGGGCCAGTGCTTGATGGTGGTTGAGCAAAGCCTCTTTCGTTGTGTTCTTGGATGTAAGAACTACGGGCTGGTGAAGTTAGATTAAATCCCGACAGCCAAAGCCTATCTTATATCTTAGTTATAAATGTATTTACAATAATGTCGTTAACTCCCACCAATTCGCATTATGTGTGGTTGGTTACGGTCCAATGTCTTATGTCCCCATGGCTATGCTGTGCGGGCCATTTCGGTGCAGTAGGACGTAGAATGATGATGATGATAAAGTATTTAGCACTGTAGTAACTCTGTATTGTCAAATTAAGTTTGCGATGCGTCCAGGATATCTCCGAACGGTCCCACATTACAGGCTCATTATTGCAAAGCCCCCTTAGCTGACACCTGCATGTGTCCTAGTATAACAATAACTAACACAGTCAAAATATCTCGGAGTAATATTAGATGATACACTTTCCACTTTAAGCCACATATAGCAGCTCTAAATAACACGCTAATACCATCCGGCAGATATATATGACTTTGTGTCAATCCCTAACATCTTATTGTATCACTTCATGGGGAGGAGTGGGGAAAACTCTGCTTCAATCAATTGAAAGAGCTCAAAGAGTAATCCTCAAAGTATCAACTTTTTTGCCTTACTTTTAGTTAGTACCATACATAGCTTTACGAGTTATGTATGGTACTAACTGTTCGACAAATATTCATAAACAGCACCGTACTTGCCCAACACTCAAGCTTATTTACAATAGGGAACTAACAACTAAACGACGAAAAGATATTGTTTGCCCTCAGAATTTTAAAACAAAACATCCCTATATACGTAAATTTTCACTTTTTTAGGCCTTTTTTTATACAATAGACTGAATGCAGTAATTAGCATATATTCCCAAAATTATCACACTTGTAAAAAGAATCTGAAGCGCATCCTCCAATCAATGTCCTATGAGGATACAGAGAAATTATTCTAATAGATAAGTAAACTGTTGTTTTAATATGTAAGTTGTATTTTTTGTTGTTTTGCGTGCTTGAATTTATATAGAAAATTTTACTCTTAACATGTTTTGGTAATTAATTGTTTGGGTATGATAAAACCATGAAAATGTTAGGTAACTATTAACTATTTGGTATGAATTGCGAGTTACGAAATTGTTATTTTACCATGTAAGTGATTATTGTAATTTAGCAAATAAGTCGCCTGAAAAACAGGTTAACCTCGTTCAGGCAAATGTGAATTATGGCGACCTATGTTAAATTTGAGCTTGTCATGTACATTTATTGGTTGTAAATGAAATAAATAAAATTTTGATTATTTGATTTTGAAATGCTCGTTAAATATCTACTTATGTTTGTAATCGATCGTCGATTGCTCATTGTGAAGAAACGTGCGCGAAGAGATTCAAAGGTTGTGCGTGAAGTCTTCCAATCCGCACTGGACCCGCGTGGACGACTAAGGCCTTTACCCTATACGGGTAGGCTCGTGCCCCCTCGGTGTGGACATACCTATAATGAGCAGATGTCAAAAATGTCTTCGTTAACTTGATTTCTATGTGTCATCGGCAAAATAAGCAGATTGCCGTCAACTGACCGTAGTCTTAGAAGTACTCATCAGTATATTGCACGATGGTGTTGTTAGGAAACGGCTATTAGAGTGTTAAAACGAGTGGAACGGCGATAAGCGGCGCGGGCGCATCTGCAGTTTGGCAACGCATTGTGCGAGGGAAGTGGTGCGGGCGGACAACGATCGGCTTGGGGTGGTGGTTTATGGGAGACGAGGTAGCGAGTTTATCTAACGACAGTTAGTATGGATTCGAATTGGCGTTATTCTTTTCACGTGTATTTGGCCTAATCACCCTATACGGAGTAGGCACGTGCCCGTCGGTGGGTTTAATGAGCTGATGATGAGGTGTGGTACATAAAATAAGTTGCAACCATGGGTGTAGGCACCCTGGTTCTAACATATTTAAAAAATCCGGGGCAGGGGGTAAAGGTTCACTGTTGCCCCATCCTGAGCCCAATACTGACTACGCTCATGGTCCCAACATGTCATACCACATGTAAAAATGCTTTGTTCATACAATTATAATTAGTAATATACCAAACTTGCTGTAGAATAATTAATTGCATAAATGTGTACTGATTTTTTTTTATAGGCAGATATTTGACCGCCATCTCACCTGATGGTAAGTAGAAACAGCCTATCCGCTCTTGATGTATGCTGATGATAATGATGGATGATTGGATGCCCGTACCCGCGAGCAGCTCGTGCGTTGGACATCATCGCAAAGAAAGCAGTGAAGTGTGGCGCAGGGGTTGGCACATCTTACATTCCATTGTTGTCCACGCATCCATGGCTGATGTCTTTCCTAAGAGTATGGCTGGAGGATCTTGCATTACTTATTATCAGAACAAATAATATAATTCTGTACAAAACTCAAATTTTTTGAAAAGACTGACTACTGAGTTTCTTGCTGGATTCTTCTCAGTGGAAAACTGCCGTCTTAACCAGTGGTAGCTTCATTTGACATTCATAAGTGTTCTGAAAGGACCTAACCGAAATAAACACTTTTTTATTTTCATTTACATATAGATAGTGTTGCAGATCTACTAACTAACTACTACTGTTACGGCACGCGGACACACCATAAGATTTGCATACGTTTTTTTTATGCTATAGCAGGCAAACGAGCAAACGGCTCATCTGATGGTAAATGTCACCGCCGCCCATGTACATTTGCAATACCAGAGGACACTGAAATACGTTTATTTATGGCCAAGCGCGAGTCGGAATCGCCCGTGGAGGGTTTCGCAGTACCTAGCAAGTGACATAAAATAATTTTTATTTCCTTAGGACCGGGATGTCTGGCGCAAATTGGGGGAGACCTATGTCCAGCAGTGGACTGCGATAGGTTGAAGAGAGAGAGAGGCACCTACTACTTAGACGCAGGGTGGCGTCCTGTCACCTCTTTTGTTTTCTATTTTCATTAATTCTATCACTCATCCGCTCACTTCTTCCTATCATTTGTATGCGGACGATCTCCAAATTTATACACAAGCTCCGCTTTCAGATCTCTCAGTTGCTATCGAGTCTACCAACAGAAACCTCATCAGTATTGCTGAGTTGAAAGTTAATCCAGCTAAAACTCAGACCATCATAATAGGTAGCCACTGGTATATTGCACGGATTAAGCATGACTTGTTACCCCGGATCATCTTTAATGGACTCCTATTCCCTACAGCCGAAAAGTAAAAAACCTAGGCGTAATGCCTACTGCCAGGTGCCAGCACCTGGCACTTTTTTGTGGAATCACCAGGTATTCGAGCTTAGTAGGAGGGTGTTCACCGCTTACGGGTCTCTCAAGCGTCTCAGGAATCTTTTGCCGACCAAAACCAAAATAGGCCTAGCACATTCACTTTTCCTTCCTATGCTGGATTATGCAGACGTTTGTTATCCTGATTTATCTGTACAACTATTAAATAAGCTCGAACGTCTGCAGAATCTCTGTATAACATTTATATTTGGCCTGCGTAAGTGTGACCATGTTTCCTCTTATAGGTCCCAACTTCAATGGCTGCCTATTGCCCGTAGAAGGGACTGTCACATTCTCTCCCTCATTTACTTAATGATATTAGGACCCTCGATATCAATTTTCAAGCACTACACATTGATACCCCAGACGGGGAGGTTCGATGAAAAAAAAATGTTTTGAGTTTTAGTTCAATGTATGGGGAACCCAATACATATTACTATTTTTTCAAGTTTCTTATCAAAACCTAATAGCGGTTCACAGAATACATATACTTACAAAGTTTGAATAGTGTAATCTTTATAGTTTCGGAGAAAAAAGGGTGTGACATACGGACGGACAAACAGACTTGACGAATCTATAAGGGTTCCGTTTTTGTCATTGGGCTAAGGAACCCTTAAAACAGTGTTCATTTATTTATTGCTGTCACATTACAAATTACAACGATTTGATGGGTCTTACTTGTTCTTTGCATAACGTACCTTCTTACATTATAGCGCTCTGAAATTGAGAATTCATTTTGACAGTATGAATATTAATTTACGTTTTCCTATAGGTATGTTTACTAACTTTTAAACTCTTAACCTAAGACTGTACAGCACAACCAAAATCAAAAATATGATTGATTTCCTGGAGAATAGGCGAAAGTGAGTATAAATAGTATCTGCTGTAGGTATCCGCTTACTTATAAGTTTGCATCAAGGATATGACTTGTGACAAAAAGTTCAACAATTCTAATGAAGTTGCCAATTCCATTTGGCAAGTAGGAGTATAATAATTATGTATGATTATATGTTAATAGCAGCTGGTTGCATCAGCCGCCCGAGAAGGGAAAGGCAACTGATGTGTCATGTCTCGGCATTGTCGTCTTAAAGGGCACCATAGCGGCACAAGAATTATTATAAAGTCAATGTTAATATGCAATTTTCAATAAGAGCTTAACGATAAGCGCTTATGAAAATCAAAAAGTTAAGTGTTCTAATCATATGTCCTGTCCGCTAACTACTCGTAAAAAGTAACATAGTTATTGGGCGAAATCAAATTTTTATGTTACTCGTAGAACCAGTGATATCTTTAATTTTCTTTTCTTATTTCAATGTTTTAATTCTTTTTATTATTTAAGTCGAAAGATGGTTTTTACGGCTACAAAATAAAACTTAATATTTGTTGGTAAGCAGATAATAACTCCTGCAAAAATATGAATACCAAAAAACTGCCAGTTATGTTTTTAACAGAACGAAGTCTGTCGGGTCTGCTATATATGAATAGAAATGATCGCTGCGTGTGAGGCCGTCGTAGATTAACCCAGATTCCCAGTGGTAAGGACATTGCAGGCCAGATTACCTATTTATCCCAAGAGAAAGATGGTTATGTGCTTCGGAGGTCACAAGAAATGGTCGGTGCCGGCTACAATCTTAGGATAAATAAATAAATATCCAGTGACATTCACACAGCGCCATCTATCCCCAAGTTAAGCGTAAAGCCTGTATTATGGGTACTAAACAACGGATAAACATACTTATATATACATATATATATTATAAATACATACTCATTATACATAGAAAACACCCAGACCATTACAAACAAACATGTCATGAACATGAACACACAAATATTTGTACTGCCCGGGGACGAACCCGGAACCCTTGGTGTTGCAGTCGACGTCTCAACCGCTACACCAAATGGGTCATCATAAGGATGGTAGTCGTTAACACGTTATAGTTCCATTCCCTGCAGCGTCTGATGATAGTACAGTTGAAAAAACTATTATCCGAACCAGGGGTAGCTTCATTTGACATTCATAAGTGCTCTGTAAGGAACTTAACCGTATTAAGTCATTTTGATAATTATGCTTATAATAAACTGTTAGATAACCTATTTGGTTCCTATCTTGGTTGGTTAGGTTGGTAGTCACTGGATCAGGCGGATGTCCTTTGAAGCCTATTGTCGAAGCCCATCACGCGACGGTATTGTGGTGACAGTGGTAAATCTGATTGCATTGTGGCAAGTTCAGCGGCTGAGATGGTATCGCGCGGAAATAATGCTCGGCTCCTACGCGCGGCTCCCATCATGTTTGATGGTTATCGCGACGATTCAATGACCGTCACGCGGATTATGGCATTGGGAGGGGTCAAACAACGTTATAATTAAATTAAAAAGTGTAAACACTCCTGTTTGACGGGCCGATATCTGGCACTGCGGTGGTACCTTCTAGGGTTGTTGCGAACATTCGCATCCGCATCCGCAAATGCGGAACTTCCGCATAGATTTGAATATCTGCATCTGCATCCGCATTAATCAGTGCGGATGTTCATACGGATGTTAATATCATGCAAGTAGCTACAAGAAAGAAATTGGGCGAGCCCGGCGATTGCCGCGAGCCGGTAACACATGGCAATGACCAATGGGAGCGATTAGTAGTAGTAGTTATTAGGAGCGACAGTAGGTGTTTAATATAAAATTAAGTACTTATGTTGATTTGATTACAATAAAAATGTAAATAATTAAGTTATCATTGTTTTAATTCTTCATTAATAGATTTTATTTAAATAATATCTTAAACATTCGCATCAGCGGATGTCAGCCTTCAAAACCCCGCATCCGCATTCGCATCGCGGAGTAAAAAATCAGCATCCACAACATCCTATACCTACCTAGACGACTCAGTACCGAGTCTACCACCAAGTAAAGGCCTACAGCAATCGTTGCTCTATCTTGCGCGATACTTAACTGGCGCGCTAGCACAACAAGCCTAAACTTATAGAGTAATTATAAAATAATGATTAATAATGATTAATTTAGGGTTCCGTAAGCCAAATGGCAAAAAGCGGAAAGATTCGTCAAGTCTGTCTGTCTGTCTGTCCGTCTGAATAACACAACCCCTTTTTTCTTCGAAACTATAAACACCACACTATTCAAACTTTGTAAGTATATGTATTCTGTAAACCGCTATTAGGTTTTGACAAGAAACAAAAAAAAAATTTTTTGTGGTCCCATACATTGAACTGAACAAACACTTTTTTTTCATCGTACCCCCCCTTGTGGAGTATCAATGTGTAGAGCTTGAAAAATGATATCGAGGTTTCTCATATATATTTTTTTATAAATTGAATAGTTTGCGCGAGAGACACTTCCAAAGTTGAAAAAATTGTGTCCTCCCCTCTATTTCTAAACTATGGGTTGATAAAAATAAATATCATGATGTACATTACCATAAAATCTAACAACGAAATTTAGTTTGAATGATTTCTGGTGTGTAGTTTTTTTTATACGTCATAAACGGTGAACACTATTTTTTCATATTAAAGCTGTAGTAGGTGCCTAAGTAAATAAATATTTTTATTTTATGTTACTTGCTACTGCGGAACCCTCACGGCCAGTCCGACTCGCGCTTGGCCAATTTTTTATATTGGACACCGGTGGGCTCACACCATAATTTCTGGGCTACTTTCTCACGTGCGGTACTAATGCGCACGGGCAATGAAATTTAATGATGACTTTTAATTTCGGATTTGGTCTAATAATTTAATGCACTGCAGTGAAATAGAGAGTAGTTATATTAATATATTTTTGTAAAATAGCAACAGTGATTGTGAGGCCCTTCGGCCATGAAGTTTCCATTTCAGCCTATCTCGTTCAAGAGCTGAACATAGGTGTCGCTCATTGTGCTCCAGATATTCCGATCCTCCGCTTTCCTCATCTGTCATCATGCCTGCTAATGTATTTATAGGAGTTTTTTTTATATGTAATAAGTGTACAGGACGGTCAAAACGCTCACTGACCATGACAGAGCTATTTTGCTCTGTCATGAGACCAACGACTGATAAACAGTTATTATTCTCCATCAATGCCGCCCGGCCCCTGAGATAACAGATGTTAGGTCTCTTACACCCCGTAATTTTCATTGTATTAAGAGATTGCTAAAACCACCTTGGCTTTTTAGGGTTCCGTAGCCAAATGGCAAAAAACGGAACCCTTATAGATTCGTCAAGTCTGTCTGTCTGTCTGTCCGTCCGTATGTCACACCCTTTTTTCTCCGAGACTATAAATACTACACTACATTACAGCCGGTCTGGGGTCTACAGGACGGTCTGGACGCTCACCTGATGGTAAGTGATACGCCAGACCATGACAGAGCGGCATTAAAGGAGATCAACAACTGACAGTTATTATCCTCCATTAATGCCGCACTGCGCCCGTCACCCGAGACAACAGATGTTAGGTCTCTTATACCCCGGTAATTTCACTAGCTACAGTGCCCTCATCCCGAAACACAAAAGTGCATAACACTCGTGTTTCACGGGATGATATCTGGTACTGCGGTGGTACCTACCCTAGACGACTTAGTATCGAGTCCACCACCTAGTCTACTACTATAGTTGCAATACGTACTATCGATAGTTGGTGTAATCAACAAAGCCGATATTATCGATAATATCTATTTATTTTTAAGCTCACAAAACAAGATACAGTCAAATACAGTCTGTAGTTTCATCAATAAAATATACATCTAGACTGCAACTCTAAACATGTGGCCACAGATTGTACCAAATTAGCTGTAATGAGAGGTTAGTGTATAATACTTAACAGCTATGTACCTTAGCATGTAATGTTATTTAGAAACAAAAAAGTCATATGACGATCCATTTGGTGTAGCAGTTGAGATGTCGGCTGCAACACCAAGGGTTCCGGGTTCGATCCCCGGGCAGTACAAACATTTGTGTGCATGAACATGTCTGTTTATAATGGTCTGGGTGTTTTAATAAAAACCCGGAACCCTTGGTCAGCCGACGTCTCAACGCTACACCAAATGGGTCGTCGAATAGAAAAATCTTTGTATAGATTTTGAAAAGGTTTTGAAAAGAGAAATTTCCTTTTTAAAATAGTTGATTATCTAAGAAGTAGTAGTAGAATATCTCAGTGAATTCACACTCGCAAATTAAAATGCAAATTGTTGGGATGCGTGTAGGCAGTGTGCCGGCGAAGCATGTCGCCGTGCGCGTGCGCAGCGGCGCGTGGTCCTTCGCCGGTCACCTCGGGCTGGTCATGCTTACCGCGGCTTTTAGGTATCCTTCATTTTTATTAAATACTAGCTGTTCCCGCTTTAATACCCGCGGTCAGTGTTGCCACCTTAGCCCTACTGGAGTGCAAATCTTAATTTCAATAAACTTTTACGACAAATATAACTCAGACAACACAAAACACCGACATGGCTCAATTTCGAAAAAACATTAGATAGACATGTTATCACTCTGATACTACTTTACGATATACGTTTTAGTATAGGTGAACTCCTTTTTAACTCTTGCTCTTTTCCCACTGTCTTGAAATATATTATTACCAGATTATGAAGTTATTGACATGCTAACAAGTACTTTTTGCTCGTCATGCATAACTTTTTGTCATATCAACGGGCATGATGACCATTTTTTATGTTTTATATTTCAGCATTTTTAGAGCAGAAAATCTTTTGATGCTCAATCTAGCCCTTTATAACCTTTCAAAAATCCCTTTTTCTAAAACAGCCCGCGGTATACTATATTCTCCCGCAGTAAAACGTAACCTATGTGTGTTTATCCCGGGTGTCAGCTATTAAAATCGCTTCGAAATTCTGTTTCGTTCGGGTAATATTTGATTGACAAATTTGGACAAGACTTCATTAATAATATAATCAGGAAAAACTGAGGGTAATTTTATTTTCGAAAAAACCTTTGTAAGTAGAAAAAACAAGTATTGTTGTTCCGTGCGGTGGCCGCGCATCGCGTGACTTATCGAAGCGATTTTACGTTATGTTTCACCGCTGGAGAATATCTCATACCGTGTGTAATGCCGCGGGCACAGCTAGAGACCCCAAAATTATTAATTAATTTAATACAGCCATGACTGCATTAATAGAGTCATTCAAAGTAATAAGATAAACATAAATGTAAATATCAAGGTGTCAAGGCGAATTAATTAAGGAAATGAAAACTACCACGCACCGCATTTCGCAAATTTGTAAACGCATTACGACTAGTGCACGAGTTGTGTGACACTAATAAAAAATACTGTTGAAAAATGACTATGACCGATCATTAGGTCCGAGGTCGCGTAAAATGTATGTTTCGAAAAGTAGTAACTTCTTAAGTTTGTTTCGATTTAGCGTCCCATTGTTAATTTATTACTGAAGGCGAAAACAAAGACTATATGCGAAGTGGCCTGAAACTAGTAGGTAGTTGTTTGCTACTCGTAGATTAATTTCGTCGCTGACGGTTAACTAGCACCTTGTAACAGTTATCCCACCTCCTCATGGCCTGACTCAACCTTCCGGTTATACAGGCCTAAGCGCGGAGGGTGCGCGCGGAACAACAAATAATATCCACTGACATTCACACAGCGTCATCTAGCCCCAAGTTAAGCATGAAGCCTGTATTATAGGTACCAACCAACGGAACGTTCGCCTTGGTGTCCGCCGTGCATTCATCCGTGTGTTCCCTTTGGTGTAGCCGATAGCTATTTCCTTAATGCCGAGGTCTTTTCTTCTTTACTCCGCTTACTTCTTCTGGGTTTTCTCCTTGTACCATTTATGTGAAAAATATCAATAAGTCTCTAAGATATTATCTGACTAGATGCATAATCTCACTCAAAAAGGGTACGCGGCAAGAAAGAGGAAGGGCGGTTTTGGCCAAATAGTTTCATCTTTTACCCAATAAAACACAACACATTGCGTTTTATAAAGAATGCATTCAAGAATATTTAGATTGTTTGTCAAAACATTAGGGGTAGGTATGCGTAAAAGAGCGGAACCAATAAATTAATTAGTATTATTTGACGACCCATTTGGTGTTGCGGTTGTGACGTCAACTGCAACACCAAGGGTTCCGGGTTCGATCCCCGGGCAGTACAAACATTTGTGTGCATGAACATGTCTGCTTATAATGGTCTGGGTGTTTTCTATGTATAATATGTATGTATTTACAAAAAAAAATGTTTATGAGTATGTTTATCCGTTGTTTAGTACCCATAATACAGGCTTCACGCTTAACTTGGGGCAAGATGGCGCTGTGTGAACGTCAGTGGATATTTATTGACTTGGGGGATATATAAATTATAATATCTAATCTAGGACGAGTAGAATATAGTACGTAAGTAGACACTCTCGATTTTAGAAAAACAAACCCACAATTACATCCTTAACTGAGTAACCTCAATGTTTATAACACGAATTACGTGACTCCAATTCTTAAAAGTCTCATCAATTCGAGGAAGTCTATTAGTTTTGAATGTTTACACGCCGCGATCACGGCTCACGACTGCTGGAGGACGATCGTGTCTTGACGTCACAACAGTGACGTCATCTGAAGACTAATAGGAATGTAGACTGGCAGGTTCACTTCGAGTCCATCTTGATAACTCTCTCTTAGGGTCGTTGTGTAGTTTTTTAAGACTGAGAGCGTACGCTCGTCACTTGCCCGATGAAGCTGTATGTGTATAGGCATATTTTTTTTCGAACTGACTACTGCTGCTGCTACCGGGCAATTGGCGAGCGCAGATGGCTCTCAGCTGCTGTATAGGCCATCTGCAGCTAACAGCACTAGTCAGTTTGTTTGTGCGATGATGATTATACTTTGTTTTTTTTAAACATACATATTATACATAGTAAAACCCAGACCAAGATAGACATAATCATGCACACAAATGTTTGCACTGCCCGGAGATCGAACCCTTGGTGAAGTAGTCAACGTCTCAACCATTACATCAAACAGCTCATCAAATTATGTGTGAGAAGTGGTTACCTTGTGACCTTTTCTTGACATCGCCATTGTGGCGGTGTTAACAGGTCATAAACCAACTAAAAAACTTGACACAGTTTTATAGATACCTACTATGGATACTGAAATATTAAACACGACTGCATACTGTTGTTAAACACGACTGCATACTGTTGTTAAACACGACTGCATACTGTTGTTAAACACGACTGCATACTGTTGTTAAAATATCTGTGATATAACCATGACCCAATGTCAGTACTGACTTTACATGTAATAAAATATGTTCATTATTTCTCCCATTTCATAAGCAGGTTTATTGTTATACCTTATGTATATAAATAAGAGTTCATTATTATTTTAATTAGACTATTTTCATCCACTAACGAACATAGGCTTGAGCAACCCGCATCCATCTACTGCCCACAACACTTCGCAAGTCATCAGACCACCGCGCCATAGGACGTCCCACACTACGATTTAGAAACCTTTAATTTCTAAATCTGTGGTTAGGAGTGTCGCCCTCTTGAAAACTCGCCCGCAGGAGTTGTCTCCTCTGGTATAATGCTAACGCCGCACTCGCCCTATAGTATTTTTATGTCTGGGTCAGTTATCCCTGCAAAATAATTAGTAGTCAAGTCGCCCATTTCATAGATTCTTATACTGATATGATCTGAAAACCTTACAGTATCAGACAAAGTAAGGGGTCTCCACTCCAACACGTTCCGGCTTCACCGTCCATCAAAGCATCTGGAGATATGGCCAGCCCAATTCCACTTCAGAGTGCTTATCTTTTGTTCAAACTCGTTTAGTATCTTTTATTATATTTTTTGCTGACATATTTAACAAACAATAAACTAGTGTTAAAAACGGTTAAACTTTGTTTGGTGTATATTTATTCAAGGTCGAAGTTTACTGCAGCAGTGGTCAATCAAAATGGCGCATTAAACCACAGGACTGTGATGGGTATGATGCCACCTATCAATCACCTGAACGCGATGGAGTCGTGATTATCACGCTCGGCCGACACGATTTGTTAACTATATGAGAATACAATTTATTAAATGCTCACCTTTCAAATTAAATGATATATAAACACGTATTGACCTTTTATACAAATTACCGCAACCTTAGCAAGCGTTTAGTCATAATGATGGCAGATAAGAATACATTTGTCACCACTCACCACCACTGATGATGAGTTCCCCCATATCGACAACAACAATAAGTGTTGAGGGTTATTGTCAAAGTGGAATATCTTCTCAATTTAATGACTCAATAATATGTATTTTGTTATCATCTATTTAAATTTATATAATACTTAACTGCTTAATAGTACTTTTGAAGATTATTATATTTTTACTAATACTTAATATGATAAAAATTGTAAATATAATTTGCTTTTATAATTATTTTGATTACAAATGATTCTGTATTCAACACAATTTTTTTGAAAAGAGCAACTACTGAGTTTCTTGCTGGTTTCTTCTCAGTGGAAAACTACCTCCCGAACCAGTGGAAGCTTCATTTGACATTCATAAGTGTTCTGTAAGGACCTAAACTGAATAAACACTTTTCATTTTCATTTTTTTCATTTTCATGTACCTATATTTATTCATACATCTTAAACCAGGCTGCAGTTCTACTCTTTGTTGCGCTGTCTAGTGACTCGCAAAGCTAATTTTGTATGTAAAACTGCGAGCGCACTTCGTACAAGTGCACAGCTCTATGTTCTGTTATTGAGGTTGGTTTCCGCACTTAGCCCGTGCAGTGGACCATTGTGCGTGAGCCATGGCGGCCTGCTGGTCACTCCAGCCAGCCCACCTCTCTCCAATAGCAGATTAGTCTTCCCGGTCTTCTCAGTGCGCAAGTGTTACTGGTAACCGATAGTTTTCTTGGGGATGTGGGCTACGCGTGTGCACCTAAGGATCATTTAGTCTTCAGTTAGCAAACATTTTGATGAAGTAGTTACGATCCTCTGGTATACTTATCTTATGTCAACCAGCCTTTTGCGGGCTAGGGTATATTTTAATAATAATTAGTAAGTAGTTTTGGGAGACTTTTGTCCTATGGTTGACGTTATATGACTGTTAAAGCATAAATAGTACACTACATTTGCAAATAATATACTTTATATATTTATTCAAACAGAAATATTCCTGCTCACAAATGTATATACCGCACCGGGATATAACCCGGCACTTTTGGTCAAACTTCTAAATAATTACACAAAATCGGTCGTATCATAAATTAACAATCGGCAGCGCTTAACAATCTTTTCCGAGACCATAATTGCAGGTCGCGCCGAGCCTGGGTCGTGATTACACGATTTTAAATGCGCAATATTATACACGACTCATCTTCAATCTTAAATACTTCATCCGTATAAAAATACGTCGAAAAAACGCCAGCGTAAGGCACATAATTTGTGTGTCGTTAATTACTATTGGCGGGGAAGGTTGCGCAACTTTAATACCTTTGACATGGCCTGCTTGCCTACTACATGAAGTTACGACACAAACATACAAACACCTTTGTCCCAAATTAACGCTTAAAAATCCGTTTATTTAACTTGTGTAAACATTTTTTAGATACTACATAATTACTTACTTGATTTCGAGCCGTGGACACTGAGAGTGTGGCTGTTCCACCAATATATAGTCGCTTAGTAGGCTATGCTGCCTTCGACTAGCTAAAATGCCATTAGTTGACGAGCACAATTTTTCGATATAAAACTGAAAAACCCTGTTTAACAACTTCGGAGCAGTGTTGCTACCTTAGCCCTTTTGTAGCTAGATCTAGCACTTTTTAGCATAGATGAACTCCTTTTTTAACGATTTAGCCCAAAAAGGGCAATCTAGCTTTTTTCACTGTCTTGAAAATATTACCAAATTATGAAGATTTGACATGCTAAAAAGTACTTAATTGCTATTTCATCGGTCATATTGACGTTTTTTAAGACGCCCAAACCGGTTCTTTTTACTTCACTTTTTTACTTACGTTTGTTAGGAGAAATCAGCATCTGTTTCCTTTATTATCCGATGGCAGCTAAAGAAAAGCGGCGTCATGAAGCAGCCTAAAGCACCGTTGCAAGACTTCCCTTAAAGTAATAGCATTTTCTCATGGCCCAAAAAAATTTTTAACAAATTGCCTATAGATTTAAAAAATAAGAATGGCAAATTTATTTCGAAAGGAATTACTATCACTTTAACAAAAAAAAGCATATTATACGCTGACGGAGTTTTAACAGATCAACTTTGAATGTGGTTTGTGTTAAATGTAATACTATATTAATGTTATAATTTTAATGAAATAATTATTTAATGTTAATAATTTTTAATGAAATAATTATTTAATGTTTTAATTTATTCAGTGTGATATATTTATGTTATGATAAAAAAGGTATATTTCGACATTTCTTAATTAGTTTGACATTCTTATTGTAATTTTTTTTTGACCTTTTGTATAGTTTGACATGCAAATAATTGTATGACATATAAATTCAGTAGTGGTACATACTGTTATACAAAAATCGCAACACAATTTAAATTTATAATGTATTAAAATTGTAAATTAATTATTTTTTTAACATTTGTACGCCTGTTAATGGCAAACATGGTGTTACATCACTGTCTTGAAAATATTACCAAATTATGAAGATTTGACATGCTAAAAAGTACTTAATTGCTATTTCATCGGTCATATTGACGTTTTTTAAGACGCCCCAAACCGGTTCTTTTACTTCACAAATATGCCCTTTTCTAAAACTGAGGTGGCAACACTTCTTCGGAGAAGGCTTCTCTTTCATTGCTATTTATACCCATAAAGATATTATAAGGGATTTTGCATGTAAATTATTACTAAAAGTGCACAATTAAAATTACTTATCAGCCTAACTAAACATTTTGTTCGTCAGTTAACGGCATTTAGCTAGTGTACGGTAGTATCGAACGGGCTATGCTACACGTTTCTTTGTCGGTCGAATCCACAGATTTCCCAATACAGGAGATGGGGCAAGCCGCGTTTTTAAGTGCGACAAATGTAAGCTCAACGAGCATACACTGGCTGCCAGGTAACGCTCTGTGAGACGAGTCAAGACGCACGAATATTAGAAGAAATTACCGTTTTTTCCCAAAATGCCATCCTGTGCAATTGTAACATGCCATCATCGCAATGAATCAGTAAATTTACCAAGAAATATAATAGCGACACTGGGACTGCCTATAAACTTGGCGGCTTGTCCAGTCTAATTGTATATTCAGATGTCTGTGGTCGAATCAGAAATGAGATGATTCGACAAAGAACCAAAGTTGTCGACAGTCTCAAGAATAAGCAATCTAAAGTGGCGGTGGACTGGTGGACACTTGTCGAAGAACCGATTACTGTTTTGTGGAGACCACATCTTGGGAAGCGTAGTGCTCCATCCAGTAGTGATAGCATTCGTAGAATGGCTGGCGGTAAAAAAAATAACAAGGGACAGATCATATAACGTGGTATAGGAGAGGCCTATATTCGGTTGCGGACAAGAGTACACCAATGATAAATGAATACTTAAAATGGGGTTTCCCGAATACTGTTAGAGAAGCGACTAATTACTAATGCCGTTGAAGCAGACGGATCCTTAAGTGGAGACTGCGTCTTGTCAAGCGCAGCGTAGAGAGCCCGGACCAAAGTACCGACGACATGCGAAAGTCACTGCTGGGTTTGGATGAGGAAAGCGAAGGACTAACATTATGTTTGTGATAGTTTGAAGAGAAAGAGAGAGAGAGAGAAAATCTACTTAAAAGAGTGATTTTAAAGAAATCTAAATAAAAGTGAACAACTAAAAACGTCAATTTTTAGCTAAACATTGTTAAAATTAGAAAACAAACGCACTTTATTATGATCTCGGTTGCGTGTTCAAATTAGTATGGGAAGTTAATGAGAACGTCTCAATCAGGTTGCATCTTCATGCGATGCACTTCGAGGTGACCGACACTCCGCTAATTAGGTGCACACATCAGCATTAACAAATTGGAAATCGTCTGTCTGTCTTTAAGTCTAGATCAATTCTAAGAGACTGGACGTAAATCCTAAATCCGCACGATCAACAGTCTGCAATAAATTATTTATAAGTACAGTAGTGATTGTATACGTATTTGCAGCGGGATCCCACGTTATAATGTCTTAGCAAAACCCTGCCACTGGCAAGTTGGTAATGACTGATTCAGTAAGTAGGAATAGTAGTGCATGGTGGCTCAATGGTGTGGTCTGTTGCCTTCCGATCGGGAGGGAGCAGGTTTAAATCTCGCCACGTACCAATGTGAAAATAATATGAACGTTATCGGACGCTCTTACGGTGAAGAAAAAAATCGTGAGGAAATCTCCGCACGCCTGCGAAGAGATTCAAAGGTTGTGCGTGAAGTCGGCTTATCCGCACTGGGCCCGCGTGGACGACTAAGGCCTATACACCCTAAACGGGTAGGCTCGTGCCCCTCGGTGGGGACATATAATGAGCTGATGATGATGAAGTAGATTTATCCGGCTATGCTTTAAAACTATCTGAGGTCAAATAAGTCAGTAAATATCAAAGGAATCTGCTGGAAGGGCAATAATAGTTCTATTATTTTGCATATTAAAAAAAAACGATTTATCTTAGGTGTAGTGAAAGATTATTTGGAAGGTTGAAATAATAGGCTCCGTGAATACTAACTCATTAAGTCTCAACGCACAATGGAGCGAGCTATGCTCGGGGTCTCTCTTAGGGATAAGATCAGAAATGATTTAATCCGTAAGAGAACTAAAGTTACCGACATAGCCCGCCGGATCAGCAAGTTGAAGTGGCAGTGGGCTGGTCACGTATGTCGCAGAACCGATGGCCGTTGGAGCAGACGAGTTCTGGAGTGGAGACCGCGTCTCGGCAAGCGTAGCGTAGACGCCCTCTGGCCCGATGGACCGACGACTTGCGAAAGGTCGCTGGTGTGGAGGCTGGATGAGAAAAGCGGAGGACCGGGATATCTGGCGCAAAATGGGGGAGACCTATGTCCAGCAGTGGACTGCGATAGGTTGAATAGAATGGAAGTCTGAACAATTTTGATTTAGGCTCTAAGCTATGGGGTTCCGCTACATATACACATATGTAGTGATCCCTGAGTAAGACCATAGAGTACCTAGTTGTTAACTTGTGACATGGTGTACGTCACTAAACTATTTTGTCGAACAACAAAGTTACCTTGATAAAATTTTGACATATAAATATATTTTGAGCTCCTCAAATTTATACACACCCTTGAAGTTTATCTCATTATTTAGACACATGTGTACTTGACATAGTTTACGTAAAAAATATTCATATGAAAATGAAAATGAAAAGTGTTTATTCAGTTTAGGTCCTTAACTGAATAAACACTTTTCATTTTCATTTTCAATATAAAGAACGTAATATCTTTTTTATTAATTACATTGAAATATTACAATTAGCTATCGAAGAAGACAATGGTGGGTTGCTTTCAGATTCATCTTGCGATTACATACATATTTGTTAGTGAACCAAACAACCTATAAACTATTGTACATAGTAGTTAATTAATTTAATAAAACATCTCTCTCTCTCTCTCAAAACTCTGCAACCTAAGTGGACCCTGCAATCGTGTGCAAAACAACGTTGGAGAGTGTCATCGCAAGTCTTATCATGCGATAAAGTATCTCATCTTGCAGCGTAAAAACGCTTTTCGGACCTATTGATCGGACCATTTTTGTACCAGAGAAGGCGCTCTTCAGATCCGAAAGCAACAGTCCATACGAAAGAGCCATCGACGCTCTCAAGTAAGTTCATGGTTAGGCGTGATTGTCTGAAAATAAATATGATTCAGTGTTACGGATGGCACGTTCAGCCTTCGATCCTGGCTTCTATCTAAGGATTGTAGTATATATCCTCTAATCAGCACTGGTGAATATGTCAGTGTGTCCGTACTCGTAGGTACTAAGAACAAGTAGCATTGATGTTAAATAATATTTGTGTGCTTATCCGGCGAATTGAAAAGGTACTTTTACCATGTAAGTTTATTTTACTATGTAAGTTCAGTTGAAAGTCCCGTAGAGTATTTTAATTTAGGAGTTTTAAGTACGTAGCATGAAATAAAAAATTAGACCTACATACTTAAACTTGTAGAATAAAGTAAAAGTCATAAGTATAAATTTAATTGACAACTTTGAACGCCCGTTCTCAATTTACTGCTGTTAGCACAGTATGTTAGTACCTACGAGTATTTTAACAATGTTTTGTAATTTTTATGTCATGAACGTGCTAATGCAAGGGCCTTCCTCCGCCGACAGCTTTCCAATGTCGCACTTCGCGCCCTACGGACAGATTCAAGTATATCCGTGTGGCTTAACACACCTTTGTTTTCAAACTTAACGCAAATATTTCATGTGCAATTAAGTCTTTACAAGACAGTTTTGAATTGTCAATTAGAAAAGAAGTTAAAAACTTGTGTCAATCTACCATTTTTCTCACAAAAACCACGTCTGAAAGAACAAATACAATCGAATTTAAGCCATCAATAAAATCATAAATATTTTGTTTGTATGTAATATAAATAGTATGTATAAGTAAATACACAGAAAGTTCACATTTTTTTAAATCTTTTATATCTACTTTACCTCAATTTATTGTATTCTGAGTAGAGAAATGCACCCAGAATTGTCACGCCTCCGTTGTCTAGTGGTCTCATATTGCTTGGTGATCCGGGAGTCATTGGTTCAAATCCTGTGAGTAGACCGCAAAACACATGATGATTTAGTGCTTCGGAGGGCACGTCAGCGGTATGTTCCAGGTACAATCTTGCTTCTCGTGCGTGGCGGGTTATTGCCCATTGTTCCCATGGGTAAGCTTTGTAGGAAGGCCTGTGGCCAGTATTGAGAAAATATAGGCTGATGATAATAAGTGTCCCTGGGTGGCGACCTCACTAACCATCAGATTTATAGCTGTGTTTCTATTCATAGGATATACATGTTAAATTTGCAATTCTTAAAACGATAATATTTTTCTGTACGTCAGAAGTGTAGTTTCTATTTTTCTATCGGAAGTCAATCACTCACCATGACACCGGGTCCGCCCCCCGTGACACACCTTCACCTTCGCGACACAACATGACCTCGGCTTGGGTAAAAAACAAATTAACATGAGTTATAAACTGTGCCAAACTCCCACTTCGGTAGTTTCATGAAACAGCAAAAATATTATTGTTGTCTTGCGTTTGTTCACAGAACGTTTTAAAAACAATTTAAGTAATGTATGTATGTATTAAACCACCTAGCTCCTCAGGTTAACAGATCTAGAGTAAAGCAAAGTCGAGAGTTTCTTTGCCAGATATACATTATAGGATTTATTTTAGAATTTAATAGGCCCCATTCCTTACAAAAGCAATCAAACCAATCCTTTTTTCGATGCGGAGTGAGAAGGTCCTCCACTTCCGCGCCGGAAGATCGAGGCATCGCCACGGATATGTGGGGCTAGTTCGCCGTGGTGATGGGATGCAAAATGGGAGAGTGCGTCACGACGGTGAATGTACCCACTAAACCCCACTCCGGCGTACCCTCACCCGCCAATGGGTCGTACCAAGGTATCGAACCAATCCTGCAGCTACGCTGACCCGATACTCCAACTTTCAACACCTTAAATTTTACCTTTACTTTGCATTATTTTTTTCATTCGGAAATCCTGCACTTTCGCATGGTCTGTGAGTTATCTATTGTGTATTGCTCCAGGAATAGGGTTCAGGTGTAAGGTTTTCATTGCAGCATACTATTGGAAGACAATAATAAAGAGTTATTTCTCGCTTTTTATACTAATAAAATATGTCCAGCAATGGACGTTCAAAGGCTGAAATGATGATGATGATACTAATAAAAAAAATATGATACGTTTTATGGTGGGCACGGAAAGAACATCGCTCAGCGGCAAAATTCATTGTTGATGTTAGCTTTTATATCAAGACACTGAAACCATCATCATACAGAATTTTAGTTTTTTCTCGGCTCTAAATTAATGTAAAAATATAATTTCAAACACATTTCGTATATAGAATTTCCAAAAATGAATTCAAACAATGTGTTGAAAAATAACTGATGACTCAACTTTACCGGCCACATACCTGTAATGATTAGTGTAGAATAACATACGTAAGTTAATTAATTTACAAATAAATCGTTAATTTAAACGTTGATTATGTTTATGACCCTTCTGGTAAATCTTTTATTTACAACGAATCGTGAATTCTCTCGTTAAATACAATGTTATTTACGGGCAACCTTTGTGCTGACTCCCTTGACATTTGTGCTGGTCATCATGACGGCTCGTCCGTCACCGGCTGACGGCAGGCGTCTATTGTCCTCAAATAGTGAATCTGTTTAAAGTCATAGTAAATTATAATTCAAGTAAAACGATAATACTTAAAGCCTGAAGGATCTTCTATTCTAAATCCAGTTTAACAAAGAGTTGTATATTAGACTTGATCGATGATCGAATAGGATTTTGTGAGTCGCATCATTCGAGTCATTTTAGTATTTCACTCGAGTATACTCACTTCAACATTTATGATTCGAGAGAGATGTAGTTTAACTAATTAAAACAAACACATAAATACTTTTTTGAGTGGCATTAATCAATGCACATAACTACATGCCTCTCATCTAACATCTAACTAGAGAGATGATGGGGCGGCTGAAAATCAGCGCTGCGTAGGATCGCTGTCTTGCGTCAGTTCAAGCTGAGTCATCCCCTTTTGCTCAGCCATCAAATTGCAATTTCTTTTTTTATGTATGTTTATATTTTAATCATGTTTTGTAATATGTTTGTTTTTGTTATACAATAATCGTATGTCAAGATGAGCAATAAAATGATTTTATCATTATTATTATTATTATTTGGCGAAAAAAAAATAGTTTAATCATCTATTACAGATGTCAACTATTATGATGTTATATTTACGATATCTAATAGACAGCATTAATTATACTGCGGTAATAGCCAAAGGTTTGCTTACTATTGAGTCGGTTGATGGTTAAATCAATTACAATGAGAGGTTATTAGCTACTTATAAAGCCAAATGCCATCCTTGTGCAGGCTATGCAGCATACACCACTTCACATGTCGTCACTCGACGCAAGCTTTCAAATGTCTAGTTCAAGCGCCTTGACATTTATGAAGAGAGTCTTGGTGGTCGGCAAACAGTACTCAATTGGCTTCGGGTATTTACTCCAAAGTAGCAAAGGTTATACACAACTCATAAATTGGAGAGATCTACTTGTCTGTGCGTAAGGTCGCCTTCGTTGGTAACTTAACCTATTTCTTTCTTCTTCGCAAAGTTTAGTACTGAAAATAACTTCCTCCGTGGTCCAATGGACTGAGTGACTCGGTTTAGATCTCTTTATTTTTTATATAATTATTATTATTTTTTGTTTCTTCTTTTATTCTTTGTATAATTGTTCCCAGTTTGGTTAGGCTATTGCAGGATAAAAAAATAATTAATATTCGCTGATATTCACACAGCGCCATCAAGTCATAAAGTAAGTATGAGCCTGTAATATGGGTACTAATCAACTGATAAACTTTTTACTTGATACTTTTTTTTGTAAATATTGTACTGCCCGGGGATTGAACCCGGAACCCTTGGTGTAGTAGCCGACGTCTCAACCATTATACCAAATGGGTCGTCGATTAAATGACTGATGGTTTGAAAAGAAATATGCTTCTGTCTTTGCTTCAGAAAGCACGTTAAGGTCCCGGCTATAACCCGGCTAAATCAATCACAGATTTAGGAAATTCCTAAATCTGAGGTCATTACCCACCAAACCGCACGGAGCCTAATCTCCTCATAGCTATGCTGTGCGAGTAGCCTGTGCCCTCAAGTTAGAAGATGTAGGGTAATGATGATAATATTACATATAACAATACACTCAAGGATCGAACACAGTCTCTTCAATATTGCTAAATGATAAAGTATGGCTACAGACTCGTGTTGTGACAGAAATGAGTATCGATAAGTGTCAGTGGTTAATGCGAGCTATTATCCAGAAATCGGTTGTTTTGCAACACCAGCAGTTACACTCAACTATTCCACTAAAGACCAGATATACAGCCATAAACCACATGTAGGTCGGCAGTAACCGTTAAATAAACCCGCGTTCACCATTGGACACGGACGCTACTCTGGATAATAATAAATTGAAATATTCAGAACTAAAGTATTTAATTTATCTTATGCTATGTATAATGTGTTGATAAATAATCACGACTCAACTTCACCCCACATACCTGTTATACTAATGCTATGTTAGATATTTTATGATTTTGACAAATAAGAGCGTCGGTGGCTCAGTGGTGTGGACTGTGCCTTCCTACCGGGAGGGCTGAGGTTCAAATCCCGACACGTACCAATGTATTTCGAATTTTCGAAATATATGTACGTTATCCGACGCTCTTACGGTGAAGGAAAACATCGTGAGGAAACCTTCATGCACGCCTGCGAAGAGATTCGAAGGTTGTGTGTGAAGTCGTCCAATCCGCACTGGGCCCGCGTGGACGACTAAGGCCTGATCACCCTATACGGGTAGGCTCGTGCCCCTCAGTGGGGACGTTTAATGAGCTGATGATGATGATGAAGAAAGATTAACCTGATAATTATATTGCCACCCATAGACACTCTTCGCACAAATTTCTATGGACGCTACGAGTGCGTTGTTAATCTTAAAAAAAAAGAGAAAACGTAAACAGACAACGTTTTTGCGTAATCTATAATATATTTTTGGTATTTTGATTATTAACAAAATGATCAGCTGGCTCTACGTTTAGCCAGTGGCGAGCACTCCATATATGCAAATAAGCAGTGCATACCCTGTGCGTCCTGTCAACCCGGAAAATCGCCAACATATTGAACGATTCCTACTTATTCACTTATTTTCGTCTACAGATTTAAAACCAAAGGCGATCTGCTGTCATCAACAGCTCTCAATTTGATAAAAATGTAAATTATTTATTGTTTTTGTGATAAATGTCGCTCACTTTGCATACCCTACTCATAATCTCTGTGCACGCCACTGCGATTAGCATCCTCATTATGCTGCAAATGAATGGAGTGAATTAGTCGCGTCTCTATCGGCCACATATGACCCAGTAGCATTCAAAACACGAGTAAATTGGCTTTTTCTGAGAAAGCATGATGCATGAAAGCATGAGAGGATGATGTTGTATTTTTATAAATTGTAGCCATTTTCCTCCAATATGGTTCGTCACCCTCCATAAGGCCATTTTTATGCAACGTCATAGCTCCTTGTGAATGCACACCTAACGTCCTGATTCCCAACGGAATCCATGTATTTGAAAGTCATCCAGACTAATGTGATTTACACCACGGGAACCTACATACAAAACAATGTTATTTATCCGTAACGAATCAATAAGGCTCAACCCAGTCAAAGGCTTGTGCTCTGCCTCTATAGTTGATTAATCAGTATTACAGTCACCCAGAATATAAGAAAAATATACAGACATTAACACTCCGCCTTGAGACCTAATTCAACCTAGGATTTTGTACTTTGAGTACTGAACAACGGATAAACATTAATAATTTGGAATTAAAAAAATCTTTTTTATTATGTTCCTAGCGTCTAACATCACTGAAGCCAACCTCATCTTACCATAGTGCTTCCTGCAAAATAATAAACATATCAATGTTGGGAAGGCCTTGTTCCCCGAATGCTTTGGTTCCTTCAGGTTCATTGAAGTATTGCTCAGATTTGACTATTTATTTATTATTTATTTCGGAAGACTAACAGCATAAATATTTACAAAAATAGTACTTAAGTTTAATACAATGCTAATAATAAGTCTTCACCTATAAATTCGACTACATTAACAAGGAAAGCTGTAAGTTTAAAACAAAATGAGATAAGATGAGATAAGAGTGCTGACCACAAAACTCCGTATTTCAGTGAATTTACTAATCAAAATAACGCTCTGTAAGAAGCCGTTTAAGTGACGGAGTGCTAGTGCAGAATAGGTCTATTTCGGGCGGGAGCCGGTTAAAAGCCTCACTAGCCCGATTGAGGAACGCATTGGAACGATAGTTGGTGCGCGCAGAAGGCACTTGAAGTTTTACCCTGCAACGCAATCCCGGGTGGCTATGCTTCAACCCAACTGAAAACAGCAGCTCACTGCAGTCAATGGACCCATTAACAATGTTCATTAAAAAGCAAATGTCATTGATGTTTCGCCTTATTTGAAGAGGGAGACAGTGATAGCGCTTACAACGATGTTCATAACTATCCGAGAACTGGTGTGCCTTATAGTCCAGATAGCGCAGAAATCTTTTTTGAATACTCTCAATACGAGTTATATAAACAGAGTATATAGGATTCCATACCGAGGACGCATATTCGAGGAGACTACGTACATAGGTGCAGTAGTACTTTAATTACTTTAATGTTTTTAAGGCTGACGAAGTTCTCATTATAAAACCTAAGGCCTTATTGGCTTTTTTTACAATGTGGTTTACATGCTTGTCAAAAAATAATTTGGAGTCAAGAATGACACCTAAATCCTTAATGAAGTCTTTTTTGGCAATATTCGATTCTTTTAAAGTATAACCCTAGTTCTCCGCTTTCTTCATCCAGATCTTACCACTTTTCGTCGGCTGGAGGGCGTCCAACGCTACGCTTGCGGTGACGCGATCTTCAGTGACGATCTCGATAGAATTACTGTTACACTTATTAATTAGTGCGGCAATTAATGATGACATTGCAAATTAACAAAATACCGATCTATAATGCCGATGCGGTCGCTCCTCGTCCGCACGCGTTATGCCATTAAACAAATGCCGACATATCGGTGCACCATTTCATTATCTGTAATGGTTTTAAGCATGTAATTCGAGTATTGACATTCTATCGGACAGATTGGTATTATTCGATCTCACCAAGTGTCTTAGAGCCATCGGTTATAATTATAGATCGGATAATCGGATGCATATTTACCTAAAGTTGACCGACGCCTTAGTATGGAAAGCACTTCTTTATCGTAAAGGTTTCGGGATTTAATGCTCGGAATATATAATTAAATGTATTTTCATTACGTTTGTAGTGTTTTCTATTACAATATATGATTTGTATGTACATTACTTGTATGGAAAAAACCCGAAATTTGGATGAATACGTTAACGTTTTGATTAAAAATAATTGAATGAATAACACTCAAATAAAGGTTTTTAAATTAGGAGCCGTAATTCCGAAAAAAGAAGCCGTCTCCATATTTCTAAGCCAAAAAATAATTTAGGTAAATATGCATCCGATTATCCGATCTCGAGTTATAATAAAATGCAATCCGAACATTCCGTGTGGTGACGTCAGATTTGGAATGACATTTTTATCACCTTAACTCTTCTGCTTAGTTCTTCTTCTTCTCTGTCTCTTTGTGCCGTAATAAGTAGCTTAAGGACAACACATTTAGCGGAGAACGGCTAGCACTGCCGTCTCCTTAAACTTAAGCTTTTGTAAGTAATGCTATCTCCAGGCCTGCCTGCCAGCCAGAGATTACGGCAAAACCTTTTAAATATTGAAGTAGGTAGTAAATAAGTAAGTGGTCGATCACGAGCTAATAGTGTTAAGAGAAAACGGGAACAAAATTTGTAAGATGTAGTAAATCTTTACTTGTAGTGACTTTTATTTAATTAAGTTTAGCGTGGCTACAATTTAGTGGGGTGTTTCCAAACGTGTAGCCATGGTTTACTTGGTCTGGTTCCCATGTTTGCGATCTGGGCTTTGCAGTAGTTTTAATATAATGCCAAGACTTACCAAATTTAGAAACGTGGTCCAAGACTCTCAATGAAGACTATTTAATTTTGTAACTCTGGGTCTAATCGAAACCATCTCAAATTTTAAGCATATAAAAAGTCCAAGATGTTTTCTTGCATTAATGTGCATTCCAAGTTATGTTCCTCCTCTTCTCCAACCTTTGCTGTTGGTTGACTAAATCATTCAATCTTAAATGTTTAAGATAATTTGAACATAACAACTCAAGTTCTTATTCGTCCTTTGAAGTATGATACTAAATGTTCGTGTCAATACTATACTTGTACTATTAGGCAAATGACGGGTATATTTAGTAAGACGACGCGAATAAGTGCTCTAAATAGACAGACGTTAACAAATATAACAAACGAATATGTGTCAAATTTATTTACAGCGAAGGCAAATCATGAAGTCATCCAAAATACACGACGAGTCTCCAACCATTAGTTCTTCCATTTGGATCGTAAAATAATATTTTTCACATTATAATACTACCTATATTAAAGACACTTAAGTGATTGTAATTATGTTAAGATCAAAACTAACAATCTACAATCAGTATTAACTGAACACCGTGACTGAACGTCTTACAATCTTGAGTTAAAAGACAAAGCATATCGGGCCTTGAGTAACATTTCATACAATTTCGTTGTCCGATCTAATGATGTATCTAATCTAATTTTGATTGTGTAATACAATAAGTCTAGCCATTGGCCCGTCACGCTAGAGAAAGGCTAGTGGGTCACTAGTCCTTACATTTGGAGCGGGTGATGTAATTTATGCGTACAGTACTTGAAAGTTCGTTTAAATCTAGATAAATATCCTTTACAGTACCTACGTTTTGAGGTCTTATTTTATCGTACACGATAAATCTGCGGAATCAGAAATAGTTTCAAATTGGTATTCCCTCAGTGCTACGACCTGGCGTCCTTAATATAACAGAAGGCCATCATTGCAAGCGTCAACATTTTATAATATTCCCCATTCAAAGACACCGACTGCAAATTTATAGGCGGTTTTACCATCAGGTGGTCCGTATGCACGTATCATCATCATCAGCTCGTTAAACGTCCCCACCGAGGGGCACGAGCCTACCCGTATAGGGTGATTAGGCCTTAGTCCACGTCCACGGGCCAGTGCGGATTGGACGACTTCACACACAACCTCCGAATCTCTTCACAGCTGTGCATGAAGGTTTCCTCACGATGTTTTCCTTCACCGTAAAGCGCGGATAACGTAATATTTTCGAAAATCAAACACATTGGTACGTGTCGGGATTTGAATCTCAGCCCTCCCGGTAGGAAGGCGACAGTCCACACCATTGAGCCTCCGACGCTCTTATGTCGTAAAAGTCGTAAAAAGGGGTATATACACGTATACCCCCTTTTAATAAAAAACCAAACTATACATTTGCATGTGACTTTCACTTTAAGCCTCAAGCTATTCAACCTACAACCTCGAGGTCAGTATGGAACCACTCTTGTGGAGCAGTTATTTTATAATTAAGCTAAGGAAACATCCAGGAAGAGCGTTGCTCTTAAAAAGAGTACCTGGAAGCAGGGAACGTGGTTATATAACACCAACAGACATGTAACCAAACGACTGTTTACCACAGATTTCCCAATACAGGAGATGGGGCACGCCGCGTTTAAAGTGCGACATATGTAAGCTCAACGAGCATACGCTGGTTGCCAGGTTACGTTCTGTGAGACGAGTCAAGACGCACGAATATTAGAAGAATTACCGTTTTTTCCAAAATGCCATCCTGTGCAATTATTAACATGCCATCATCGCAATGAATCAATAAATTTACCAAGAAATATAATAACTTTTCACAGGTAAGAACCGAAAAGAAATTGCGACACTGGGACTGCCTATAAACTTGGCGGCTTGTCCAGTCATTGTATATTCGGATGTCTGTGCTGTTTACTCATTTGCCGTGGCATAAGAACATACTGGACCGATGCACTGTAAAAGGCGATGCAACACTTCCTAGCACTTATGCTATTATTGGAAAGCGCTGGTCTTCATCGCTTTGCCCTTCGTGCGATATTAGACGTTGTATCTTTGATGCAAAGTTGATAATGTGTGAACAGGTTGGGTTAGGTAAACTAAATACAGATCTCACAACAAAGCGATTGAAAATCGACGTCCATAATCCTAGGACTGAAGGAGATCGTTGAACTTTGATGTGGCTTTTGTTCGAGAAAGCTTGACGCGGCGACCCATCTTGTTTTCATTAAACTTTAATTCAGTCAGTAATATGTGGGATTCGTACAGTGCTATAATCAGTGGTATAAATTTAGGCGAATACAAACAAATTTTAAATTGTATTATCTAGACCTTTTAAAGATGAGATTGCTTAATTCTTAAGATACCTTTGCATTTTTTATATTACAAAGTGAACAGGATGGTCAGGACGCTCACCTGATCTGATGGTAAGTAATACGTCTGACCATGACAGGTCATTGAAGAGATAACTGATAAACAGTTATTATCCTCCATCAATGCCGCACTGCGCCCGTCACCCGAGACAACAGATGTTAGGTCTCTTATACCCGGTAATTTCGGCATCATAAGGCGTTTAATATAGCAGTTTTGTGCCGGGAACTCCTCATTTTAAAATGTATTGCGAGGTTTCAAATTGTAAATATTGACAGTTACATAATATATTTACTGAACTGTGATCACTTGAGCATAACATAATGGGACAGACAACTTACGTGGGCTATTTTAATGGCTGGTAACTTTACTCCGATTATTTTTCCTTCCCTTTTGCATTGAACCGGTATGGTATGCATATTTCCCTCGAGCCGGTCATTCGTCGCCATAATTGCTGTAAACCTGATCTTGATCCGTCGCCACCTAGAATAACTCAGTACTTACATAATTATGTACGTATGTCCCTACAATTCTATCAAAGATCAAAAGGGTTCCTTAGAAAAAGGACTGTTTTTAAACCTTGCGGGCCCCGGGAGGATTTATGGGAGTTTAAAGCTATCATTCTCAGATCTCTCGTGCCTCGCGGTGGGGTCATAATGAGCTAATGATGAACCGAGTTATCTGAAATAGGAGTGTTATGCACATTTATGTTTCGGGATGAGGGCACTGTAAAATTACCGGGTATAAGCTAACCTAGGCTTATGCCTCTAGTGGACTCACTGCCTTTCTAGGCATAACTTTAGATTCAAATCTGCAATGGGGGCCTTACATTGAATCCCTGGCTGGTAGACTTAGCTCGGCAGCTTATGCTGTTAGAAAGGCTCTTGACAGATATAGAAACGGCAAGATTGGTTTACTTTAGTTATTTTCATAGTGTCATGTCGTATGGTCTACTGTTGTGGGGCTCAGCTGCCGACATTAATACAATATTTGTGCTACAAAAAAGAGCTATTCGTTTTATCTACAACCTTAGACCACGTGACTCTCTTAAGGAACTTTTTAAAGAAATAAATATAATGACTGTAGCATCGCAATATATTTATGAAAATTTAATTTATGTTCGTAAATACTATAACACCTTTAAGAAAAATTGTGATTCACACAATTTTAATACTAGGAATAAAAACAAACTTGCTGTTCCGGACTTGAGACTACATAAAATAGGTAAATCTTTTATAGGAAGATGTATAAAGTTTTTCAATAAAATATTGTAGAGTTGCCCTTTCATATGTTTAAAGTTAGAATCAAACAACACCTTTCTAAAAAAGGGTACTACACTATTGACGAATATTTATGTGATAAAATCCGTGGTCTTAAACTGCTCAGCTATTTCAGTGTTTATGATATATTGTTACATTAAGGAATTGTTTTTAAAAAGGCAACACTGTTGAGTTTTCTTGGGTGCTTCTTTCTCAACAGGCCAAACCACTGAAGCGCTTTTTTTCAAAGCATCAAACTCATATTTGTAGTTAGTATTGAAATCGTTTTTTATTATATTTTTGTATATTTCTTGACGTTCATAAGTGCTTTTTGTAAGCCTAATTTGAAATAAATGTTTTTGACTTTGACTTTAACAACTGCTGTCTCGAGTGACCGGCGCAGTGCAACATTGACGGAGAATAATAACTATCAGTTGTTGGTCTCGTTCAATGTCGCCATGTTCAGGCGTATCACTTACCATGAAAGGAGCGTCCTGACCGCCCTGTACACTTTTTAACATAAAACATACAATCTAGATATGACATTGTTACCGCCTGGAGTCGGTAACGGGAACCTCGTCGGGTATAAATAGCCGCGGGGCACTCGAGCGCATCCCGTATGCGGGACAAGTGCAGCGCCGCTACTGCATCGAATGCTGATCACTGCAATCTATCTTTATGCACAATAAGTGCTATCTTTACTGATAGACTACAACGTGTGTAAAGACAACAAGAACTATATCAATTCCTTTTATATTTGACCTCTATGTGTTGGTTGGGATCACAGATTTCCCAATACAGGAGATGGGGCACGCCGCGTTTAAAGTGCGACATATGTAAGCTCAACGAGCATACACTGGCTGCCAGTTTACGCTCTGTGAGACGAGTCAAGACGCAAGAATATTAGAAGAAATTACCGTTATTTCCAAAATGCCATCCTGTGCAATTGTAACATGCCATTATCGCAATGAATCAATAAATTTACCAAGAATATAATTTTCACAGGTAAGAACCGAAAAGAAATTGCGACACTGGGACTGCCTATAAACTTGGCGGCTTGTCCAGTCTAATTGTATATTCGGGTGTCTGTGGTTGGGATGAAAAGATGTTACTGCATACTTACAACGTTTCATAGCCAAGTGCATCCAGTCGAATGAGTTGCGAAGCGTTGATGAATTTTATAATTTAACAAACAAAGTCCGCCGGTTTTCAAAACCTTAGTTGTTATTCTAGACAGTATAAAACTCACATAGGGACCAACTGTGTGCAGGGTTTTTGAGAATTTTAACTTTTGGCTGCAGTTTTTATTGAACCTTTTCTCTTTTAGTATTAGTATGGTAAAAAAACGATCACTTGAATAATAATGAAAAATAATGTAAGCGATGAGCCCATTAAGTTGCTATGAATAAGCCGCGGCCCGATGGACCCACGACTTGAACTTGATGGCTGGATGAGGAAATCGGAGGACCGGGATATCTGGCGCAGAATGTAAGATACCTACATAGCCTATCGAAGTTCAATGCAGGGTGCATTGGACTTCGATAGGCTAAAGAGTGAGAGAGAGAGAGATCTGTCTCTGGACAGAGTACCTCAGCTTGAACAAATATTATGCAAATCACCTTTTGTAGTTATTAAAGGCTTTGAGTTTTGATCGGTTATGACTTGATTGTAACGTAACAAAATATCATTTTGATTGATTGCACATTAGCAGTCGCTGTTGTTGTAAATACGTCCTGAAGACGAGCAGCTCGCCCATTTATTACTCGCTTTATTGTTACGATAATTTGAATACCATGATTTCATAAAATTATGTCATTATGTACAAATCACTGATGTTAAAAACGGATTTACGTATCCTCGTATGAAGCAAACAAAATGACCACATTCATGAGGACAAGTCTATTTAGGTACATAATTTATTTTTATATTTAGTGAGTAAATTTATAACATCTCAGTACAGAGCACAGGCTTTTATCACACAGCAAAAACGAAACATCACGACAAAAGTAGTCATGTAGAACATTTATCTACGTGACTGTACTTTGTGGTTAATTCGGCGAAAACGCGATTGTGTCCAGTTGGAGAACAAATAAAAGTGATTTAATTATTTCCACTATCTGGACACACGCTAAAATCTTATCAAAATAATAATTTATTAAACAATATAGATAACTACGTAGTAACTGGGACTGGGAGCTTAAGCTTGGCTCTACATGGCGCGACCTAACTCTACCGACAGTAACTTCAACAAATTCTACGTAGCAGTCAATATGTATGGCTTCGCCGTTTCGCTACCGTCGTGAAGGTGATGCGAATATTTAACTTCTAAAACACACACCTAGACTGGAAAATTTGAATGGAATTTCTATTCTAAAATGTCTAGAACTGTAAACCACTTCGAGAACATGAAAATGATGGCTGAACGCCAATGGGGTCAAGTGATGCCTACAGAACAGAAACCGTGGAAAGATTCTGTTTGGCTAGTACTTAAGTGCTTTTTGATGTTACAAAAGTCATTGCGCGTTGCTGTTTAAATGTAAATAGCTGTATTTAATAAAACACTCAATTTGAAAGTGTTAATATATCAAAGGTATGATTAATGCAGAAATGTATACATGCTTAGCTATACTCTCACTCGGGACTTGGTCAGAGATATAACTTGGCTGGTTACGCAGTAATGACTCAATTGATTTAAAAAACTTACAGTGGCCAAAGACTTCCTATTCAACCTATCGCAGTCCACTGCTGGACATAGGTCTCCCCCATTTCGCGCCAGATATCCAGGTCCTCCGCTTTCCTCATCCAGCCTCCACCAGCGACCTTTCGCAAGTCGTCGGTCCATCGGGCCGGAGGGCGTCCTACGCTACGCTTGCCGAGACGCGGTCTCCACTCCAGAACTCGTCTGCTCCAACGGCCATCGGTTCTGCGACATACGTGACCAGCCCACTGCCACTTCAACTTGCTGATCCGGCGGGCTATGTCGGTAACTTTAGTTCTCTTACGGATTAAATCATTTTTGATCTTATCCCTAAGAGAGACCCCGAGCATAGCTCGCTCCATTGCGCGTTGAGTGACTTTGAACTTGTGAACCAATCCCGCAGTCAGTGTCCATGTCTCAGCTGCGTATGTAAGTACGGGTAGGACGCATTGCTCAAAGACTTTTGTCTTTAAGCATTGCGGAATCGTCGACGTGAAGACCTGACGTAACTTGCCGAATGCCGCCAGCCCAACTGAATCCTCCTACTAGCTTCCCTCTCGAAATTGTGCCGGCCAAGTTGGATGGTTTGGCCCAAGTAAACGTATTCTTGCACAACTTCGAGAAGGATGCCATCGACGCATATCGGTTGTGGCATGACATGGTCATTGAACATGACTTTCGTCTTGTCCAAATTCATGCCAAGCCCAACTCGTCGGGAGGATTCATTTAGGCTATTCAACATCTCAGCAAGCTCTTCCGATGACTCTGCAACGATGACGATATCGTCAGCAAAGCGCAGATGAGAAATATACTCTCCATTGACGTTGACGCCTCGTTCAGACCAGTCCAGGGTCTTGAAGACATCCTCCAATGCGTTTGTAAACAGTTTCGGGGATATAACATCCCCCTGTCTCACACCACGACGCAATTGGATGGGTCTTGTCCGCTGGTCTTGGATCTGAACGGTCATCGTCGCTGCGTTGGAGAGACACTTCATCACCTCGATATATCGCCAGTCGATACCGCAACGCTGCAGAGCCTCCAGAACAGCCCAGGTTTCAATGGAGTCGAAGGCTTTCTCGTAGTCCACAAATGCCAAAGACTTAGATGAATTAAACTTTGTAAAGATGCAAATGCGAAGGGGAAGCCTGTGGGGACGCACTTAGAAAAAAACTCATTATGCTAAATATAATCTGGTCTGCACCCATTATTCTACAGTAAAGATAGTAAGTAATAAGGTAAGACAAATCGGTTTTGTGCTTAAAATTTAGTGATCTGATCCCTATCAGACTACATCCATTTGCTACCCGCCACTTAATAAAGCCATGTCCCATGAGTTAGAGGTCGGCCAACGCTTCGTTTCCTTTACGCGGACGCCACTCGGAAACTTTCCGCCCCATCGGCCATCGGTTCGCGCCCTACCCACATCTTATGGAGTATGTCGGTCAAACAAGTTCTCCTTCGGATATTCTTGTTCGTAACATATCCCTTTCTATTGAATATTGAGCAATCTTGACTAGTTGCTTACCATCGTGGAGCGATCACGTCTACCTTCCGTAAGTGACAACTGGCAACATACACATCCGTGTCTATCCAGTTAATATATAATCTATCCAGATTACCTTCGTCTTGAGACACTGGGGTATTTTGGATGAAAAGATCTCCCTTAACTTTCCGAAAGCTGCTCATCCAATGAAAGAACTCCTTTGTTAACGTCAAAAACTTCTTATAAACGACCAAAAATTTAAAGCGCAAAAGGTTTTACAAGTCGTGCGCTACCGTTTACAAATTTTGGTTTCAGGTTACAGGGGTTTATAGCGCCGGATCATTCATGCCAAAGCATGGATCTTTTACACTGTGACCTGCTGAAATGGGATACTGAATATATATTTAGCGTAATCAGTGCAATCGAAGGATGGGCAATGAATGCGAGCATTGTATTGCGGTGTCATGTTTCGTCGCCAGACGCGGCTCGGGTGTCACCACACATGGTACACATGTGTCATGCAAACGATATATTATTTTTGTTTTTAATGACGGAGCGCTGGTATATCTAGTGCATTAAGCGGAAAGTGAGGGTAGAAAATATTGTCAATGCAGCGAAATAACTAAAATTTGTGAACTACCATCATCATCACATAGGCCTCCTCCAATGTTTTACATATGTACCGCTCCGAGGTGACTTGCATCCAGCGCTTTCTAGCGACCTTAATTTGTGAACAATAAGTATTTAGAATTAGAAAGAGCACGTCCGCCTGCAGGCAGTGTGAGTCGGAAGACCATGAAATGCTCCGTAGCAGCAAGTAACATAAGATAAAATTATGAACTTAGGCACATGTTACTGATTCATTATGAGAAAATAGTGATGAAGAATAACGAGGGCCGCACTTGACAGCGATAGGTATGAGAGGAAAATTAATACTTGTGTTACTAAAGGATCCTCGCTACAAAATAATTTAAATAAAGCTATTATTTATATTAATTAAAGACGCGTCCGTTCCTTCCTTGTGTGTTTAGTATTTGGCGCACGTCGGCGCGGGGCTGGTGGAATACTAACGCTCGCTCGTGGCGACGCATAATTACGAGCGGACCAAGGTGATGCACGAGTTGGTCTATACATGCAATGGGATTTAGTTACATAGCTTAAGACATTTAAATAAGTCCAGTTTCGCAACCTCTCAATTTAACCTGTAGAAATGGTCGTCCTTTTTGCTGTTTTTGTTTATAATCAAAATATTTAATCAATTTAGGTATATAGTGTTGCCTTCTGATCTGGAGGGCGCAGGTTCCAATCCCGCCACGAACCAATGTCTTTTCGAAATTCTATGCACGTTATCCGATGCTTTAACGGTGAAGGAGAATATTGTAAGGAAACCTGCGCAACGAAGAGATTAAAAATCTGCACTGGGCCCGCGTGGACGACTAAGGCCATACCCTATACGGGTAGGTTCGTGCCCCGCTGTGGGGACGTGTACTGAGCTGATGATGATGATGATGATGAGGTCCATAAGAATTCAAATAAAAACCTTAGAAAATAAAATATTTAATACTTTAGAAAGACCGCTTCTAAAGATAATAAGGATGTATCGCTGTAACGTTTCCGTCGTTTTTATCACAGAATTACAACTCTTCATTGTATTTGGATGGTACTAAATTGTACACTGCGTATCTGACTCATCAGAAATTAGTAAATACACGGTGATCGCAATCCTGGTAATCATACAACAGTACAATTTATTACGGCAGAATGCGCAATAATAAATTGGCCCTGTCCAAATGGTCAACCAACGTGTCATTACCTGTAAATGTATCCGTGCGATGCGCTAATAGAATACATTTAAGGTGTCAGCAAATGGCGGCACTTCCGGTCGCTCAGTAGCAGTGTTGCCACCTTAGCCCTTTTGTAGCTAGATCTAGCACTTTTTAGTATAGGTTCACTGTTTTGAAAATATTACCAAATTACGAAATTTTCCACATGCTAACAAGGACTTTTTGCTATTTCATCGGTCATGCATGATGACCTTTTTTTAGGCGTTCTAAAAAAAATAAACGGTTTCATGACATGATTATTCCAGCATTTTTAGAACAGAAATTTGTTTGATGGTCAATCTAGCCCCATCTAGCCCTTTTGTAATTCTCAAAAAGCCCTTTTTCTAAAACTGCGGTGGCAACACTGCTCAGAAGCCGTGAAGCGGGCCCACGCTGCAGAAAAAACTAACGAGTAGACCCATAGATATTTAAAATTACCGGCATAGCCTGTCGGATCAGCAAGTTGAAGTGGCAGTGAGCCAGTCACGTATGTCGCAGAATCGATGGCCGCGGAGCAGACGAGTTCTGGAGTGGAGACCGCGTCTCGGCAAGCATAGCGTAAGACGTCCGGACCGAGGGACCGATTTGCGAAAGGTCGCTGGTGGAGGCTGCATGAAGAAAGCGGAAGACCGGGATATCTGGCGCAAAATAGGGGAGACCTATGTCCAGCAGTGGACTGCGATAGGTTGAAGGGAGAGAGGCAGTATATTATGTATGTACCTATTCCCAAAAAAGATATATGAACGTATGTTTATCTGTTGTGAAGTACCAATAACACGAGCTCCTCGTATTTGACAGCCAGACCAATACAAACAGACGTGTTAATGCACACAGATGTTTTTACTGCCCAGGGTTCAAACACTGAACCTGTAGTGTACAAGATGACGTACAAAACATTACATCACATGGGTCGTCTCGTCTATATATATGTGGTCATTGTTATGTTGCTTACTTTAGTACATATTATTTTTTAAAATATCTTTACACGGCAATAACTTACGATAATTATATTGGGATAATATGTGGAACTTGCCAAGTCATGAAATCGTAAATGGTGACCTGTTTCGGTTGCAGTGACGAGCTGTCGTTACCTTTGTTCGCCCACAATGGAGCCCAGCCTTAATGGAGTGATGCAACTAGGTAGCATGTCAGAGTCTCCGAATAAAAACCACGTATTTCAAAAGTGCAGCGATCAAACGATGCAGTATAAAAAAAGGAAATCCTGTGGCAGAATACAAGTTTTCTTAAACTAAAATCAAAATACCCAGAAAACATGAGCGCCTATGGTTTTCAGCCTTAAAATTAATCATAAAGGAGCTTAAGAGCATCCCAGAGATTCCAATTTCGGCTAAAGGCATTACAGAGAGGGCTAGACAACCTAGTATATGTTTAGGGAAAAAATAACATGTAACTCAAGTAAGGACTGGTCAAACACAAAGGATCGCGACATTCCCTCAGCGACTACACTACGCTTGCTAAAATGCGCAAGCGTAGCGTAGGACGCCCCGGCTCAACCCTTTGCTTTATGGCTCATATCTCAAAGCTCAAATCAGTATATATTTATATTATTAGTGCTTACTATCCACTAACATCTAGACCCAAATTAGGCGTGAAGCCTGTATTATGGGTACTAAACAACGGATAAACATACTTATTCACATTTTTTTGTAAATACATACATATTATACATAGAAAACACCCAGGCCATTACAAACAGACATGTTTATGCACACAAATGAATGTACTGCCCGGGGATCGAACCCGGAACCCTGGTGTAGCAGTCGACCTCTCAACCGCAACGCCAAATGGGTCGTAAAAAATACTATAAATTGAATAAATATATTTGATTGTGATTTGTAAGTAAATTACAGCTGGCGTCAAATAATAACTGTTATTACAGTATCGGAGAGCGTCGGTGGCTCAGTGGTGTGGACTGTCGCCTTCCTACCGGGAGGGCTGAGGTTCAAATCCCGACACGTACCAATGTATTTTCGAATTTTCGAAAAATATATGTACGTTATCCGACGCTCTTACGGTGAAGGAAAACATCGTGAGGAAACCTTTATGCACGCCTGCGAAGAGATTCAAAAGTTGTGTATGAAGTCCAATCCGCACTGGGCCCGCGTGGACGACTAAGGCCTAATCAGCCTATACGGGTAGGCTCGTGCCCCTCGGTGGGGACGTTTAATGAGCTGATGATGATGATGATTACAGTATCAACAAATATGGTGGTTTCACGGAATCATGCCAATTATATGACACTATCGGGTGTCATCAAAGTATTCGGCGGCGCGTGGCAATAACACATGTTTTCTAACACCGCACGCAGGCCATGCAATGTGACAGATGGAGGTTGCTTTATGAATTTTGTGAAGTTATATTTGCTACAGATAGTTCAATTAAATCAAAGAGTTTGCCATGATGGTTTCGATAATAAATGACGTCCCAAAATCCTTATCTTTTTAAGTAGGTTGCACTTGCATTCAATGTCATCTAGGTATGTAGGTAACCATCGTAGTGCCAGATATCGTTATGTAGAATAACGATATTATGTACTAATTTCTTTCGAGAAGAGGCCACTGTAACTAGTGAAATTATAAAAAAATAGCCAAGCGCCAGTCGGAGTCGCCCGTGGAGGGTTCCGCAGCAGCAAATAACCTAAAATAAAATTATTTTTATTTACTAAGGCATCTCCTACAGCTTTAATATGAAAAATAAGTTTTATTTTATTTATTTTATTTTATTTTATTATTATTAGGAATAACAAACAGTTACACATTGTATGTTTACAAATTACAAAACATTTGTGGTACAGGTAAATGTGTGACCAACACCGTTATCCACGTATATTTAGCGTAATATTGCTGCGAGCTTAAGAACAACAAATCAAGAATACAATACCAAAATATATGATACAAAGTATTAATGCAAATACTAACCAGTGCAACTTAACGAAAACATATGAAGACTGTAGGTACTACAATAGTTTTATTTTTATTATAAACGTTGTATAATTATTTATGCCTGGAGCGAGTTCAATACAATTTCTTTAAATTTAAGGCGGGACAGTAAAAATATATCAAAACCGTTAAAATGGTCATTAAATATTCTCAATAGTCTTGTCAGAGGGGCACGATCCCCAGCGATAGTTCTACACTGCTCGATGTAAAACGTGCGTACAGCTTGCGATCTTCTAATATTGTAGTTTCGTGGAACAGTAAATTTTATTTGATTAATGAGGTCTGGACAATCTATCTCGTTATGGAGTACACTATACAAAAGCATAACTGAGAGCAGCAAACGTCTTGATTCTAGTCTTAACATCTTGTATTTAGATAAAAGTTCATCATAAGACTGGTACGAACGAGAACACCTGTAGTTAATAGTTTTCAAGAACTTACGCTGTACTTTCTCGATAATTAAATTATACTTTTCAAAAAACGGATTCCAAACTTGAACTGCATATTCCAACTGAGACCGGATGAGTGCCTTATATAGAAGTAAATAGGTTTGCGGCTGACGGAAGTTAATTGCTGACCGAGCAACAAAACCATACATTTTATAAGCCTTGTTTGTAATATTTTCAATGTGAGCGTCAAAATGTAGTTTACTATCAAGCTCAAGATCACGAATGGTGGAGACTCTGTTTAGAACTTTGTTATTTAAGGTGTATTTATAAGTAATTTTGTTTTTATTTTTAGTAAAACTGATGAAATGGCATTTAGGAAGGCTAAGAACTAATTTATTTTTAATACAATATTCTGCTAATCTGTGTAAATCAGCCTGAAGAGACATACAATCATCTTCAGTGATCACGCTTTTGTAAATTTTCAAGTCATCTGCGTATAGTAAAAATTTCGAATGTTGAAAACATGTTCCAATGTCATTGATATAAATGTTGAAAAGAAGGGGACCTAATATGGAACCCTGAGGTACGCCAGATGAAATCCTGACAGGATCAGACTTGAATCCATTAATAACCACCATCTGTGTTCTATTTACAATGTATGAAGTCAACCATCGAAGTAGGTTTCCACGAATTCCATTGAAAGCTAACTTTTCCAGAAGCAGTTTGTGGTCCACCTTATCAAATGCCTTTTGGAAGTCTGTGTAAACAGCGTCTACTTGAAGTCGATTATCCATATTTTTAAATAAGTAATTGGTGAATATAATTAAATTTGTAGTTGTAGAGCGCTGTTTGACGAAGCCATGCTGTTCGGGCATAATGTAGTTATGAAGCATTGGATATAATTGTTTGTGAACAAGGCGTTCAAAAATTTTTGAAAGTATCGATAGTAGGGAAATAGGTCTATAATTTTCGACATTTCTATTATCACCATCCTTTGGTATCGGAGCCACATAAGCACATTTCCATGCATCTGGAAATACACCTTCCCTCAGGCACTTATTAAATATGATAAACAAGGGATAACTGACTGCCTTCCTAGTATTTTTCCAAAAAAGTGGAGGTATGCCATCCGGCCCGGAGATTTTGAGGTATCCAATGATTTTAGTTCCGAGCATATGTCCTTCTGAGAAACGCTAATATCCGAGATGATAAAATTGTTTGTATGGCACTCTACACTATGCTGCAATACACGATTCTCAACATTAGGATCAGCGGGCTCATAAACGGAGTAAAAAAAGTCAGAAAATAGCTTGCAAATCTCTTCAGGATTATCGGTGTATGTATCCTTGTAATACATATTGGAGGGAAAGCTTGACGGTTTCTTTAGATTTTTGATGTAAGTCCAAAAGAACTTTATATTCTTTTTAATATTGTTCTCCACCGAACCGACGTATTCCCTATAACATTTTGTGCATTCAATTTTAAACCGAGCTCTAAAAATAGAAAAAGTTTCATAGTCTGCGATATTTTTATACTTTTTCCATTTACGCCAAGAATGTTCTTTGTTTTTGAATATGTGAACAAGAGCAGGGGAAAACCACACCGGGAAACGGGACGACTTAATGCGTGTTAACGGGACGTGTGTCTTTATAATTTTGAAAATGCTGTCATAAAAAATACTTACAGATTCCTCCGCTGAAATATGATTTTCACCCAGCAGTGAGCGCCAATCAACAACCTCAATCTCGCTATTTATGATACTATAATCAGCTTTATAATAATTTGGTTTAGTTGACTGAGACCGTTTCATGAAAGAAGTATTTATGTTTGTTAAGCTCATTGCTGAAAAGGGCGGATGGTGAATATCAGGCTGTAGCATAGGAGGACACGTCAATAAGCTACTCTCGACATTAGAAATAAACAGGTCCAGTGTACGGCCCAGATTGTTTTTGATCGTATTGTACTGTTTCGCGTTTAAATAAGACAAAAGATTTACCAGGGCACGGCTAACGGAACTGTGAGGACATACTGTGATATCACTGGACCAATCCAATTCAGGCAAATTGTAATCTCCCATGATATAAAATGTCTCAGTACTTATATCATTTAATATATCTTGAAGTTCCTTGAAATGCCTCTGGTATATATCTTCTGAGACGCGGTGGCATGTAGGTGGCCCCAATATAGTGTTTTTTTAAAGGATTCTTAGCTGGAAACGAGATAAGTACATGTTCGAAACAGATGGTGTATATTGGACCACGACACGTTCAGGCTTTAACTCACGGCGTATAGCTATAAGCACTCCACCTCCATCACTTTTATGAGCAGCTGTTCTATCACGGTCACATCTAAATACCAAATATCTTTTGTCAATAAATTCTGCATCTGAAATGGATGGCACTAACCAGGTCTCAGTAAGAACTATAACATCATACGAAAATGAGAGAATGCTCATATATAATGTGTGCATTTTCGTTCGTATCCCTCGACAATTTTGGTAATATACAGATAAACTACTATCCATAAAAATCTTTTTATTAAAATAAGTCCATGTAAGAGACTTCGCGATACCACGAGTACAGTAAACGGAATTTAAAATAACAAGCCCCCTCATTGACATATTAAAATCACTCATAAAGAACATTGATGACTGCAAACAAACCATTCCCAAAATAATTACAGTGCAGAACAAAAAAACAGTAAACAAATTATAAATAAACAATTCATAAAAACAACCGCTAGCCCGCCCGATCTCGAGTAAATACGGATGAGAAAGATACAATTTATCACCTTGCTACATTTATGCTTTAGTGGTTGACGGTTTATGAAGTATAAAAAAAACTACAACATAAGAAATTGTTCAAACTAAATTTCTTTGTTACCTAGATTACATGGTCATCTTTATCATTTTTTTTTTTTATCAACCCATAGTGTAGAAATTAGAGGGGGAGGGCAGGACAATTTTTTCAACTTTGGAAGTGTCTCACGCGCAACTATTCAATTTATAATAAAATTATATTAGAAACATCGATAAAATTTTCAAGATCTACACATTGATACCCCACACTTAAATAATGTCAAAGTAAACAATCATTAATTTAGGCTAATAAAAGGCACGAGTGTACATCATATAACGATAAAAAAATTAAACATGAGTCTTCGTATAACTGAAATAAATTAGACGAACCATTTGCTGTAATGGTTGAGATGTCGGGTACTACACCAAGGGTTCCGAGTTCGTAAACAGTAAAACATTTGTGTGCATGAACATGCCTATTTGTAATTGGTGTCGGTTTTCTATGTATTATATGTATGTTTTTACAAAAAATATATAAGTATGTTTATCAGTTAGTACCCTTACTATAATACAAGCTCCTCGCGCAATATGGGGCTAGATGGCGCTGTGTTAATGTCAGTGTATATTTTTATATGATCATTACCTGAATCACATCCAGACCGATTATGCTGTAAACAAGTGCACATGATTAGTGAATTAAACACTAACAGTCCGCCGTCACGCAACGATAATTTGACTCTCAGTAAACGTCTATTTCTAGCACATTCTGCTATAAAACTGATTCTGAAAGGATCTAGGCTCGACTGCGTTTTCCACGCCAGTGTTTTAAAATACTTTTATTGCTTATTTCTGTATCTGTTTTAACGTGTTCGTGTCCGTGCGGAGGTCTCGGATTGGATGTGCTCATAAACACTGTGACTGGACCAAATACAAAGCTATTTATCTCATGTTTACAACATGAGTTATGTTGCTGGGTTAAATGTATACCAATTTACGAGTTGACGTGCACTTGTACTCAATTGTGGTGTTAATGTGAAATATTTTGCCGAAGCTATTAAATTTTAAATGCTAGTAATCTTAAGGTGTTGCTTACACGGATTTTTTAATACATTACACATAGCTTACGACAAGAATATAACAACCAATTGCAAGCAATCCTTCGATGCATTAAGCTTCAGTTTGTGAAAAGACTAGTCCTTTTCTTTCTTAGTAATTTTTTGTCTAGACTACGTATGTATTTCAAAGTATAACACTAAACGGTAACGTTTGTTGAAATTTATTGGAAGGAAGCTTTGTCCAGCCGTAGACAATATTAGTTAAGTATATGTATATTGGCTTCCTTGGTGACTTTAGGCAGCTCATTAGGGCTTATTCATCGGCGCGGAATTAACGTTTTTGCCGCAGTAACGAGGCGCGCGCGCATCCGACCTTTGCGCGATAGAATGGCGCGCTTGTGCGTAGGGCTACCACCATTTACTAGGCGGTAGACTCGGTACCGAGTTGTCTAGGTAGGTACCATCGCAGTGACAGATATCGTCCCGGGAAATACCAGTGTTTTGCATTTCTGTGTTTTGGGATGAGGTCACTGTAGCTAATGAAATTACCGGGTGTATGAGATCTAACGTCCATTGTCTCGGGTGATGGGTGTAGGATGGTATTGACGGAGCATAATCACTTTAAACAATGACTTTTTCTCCAATACTGCTCTGTCACGATCAGGCGTGTTAACTTGAAAGGGTCACTTAGGTGTGCGAAGTGACCCTTCCAATTTATTTATAACATTGATAAACCTTTTTTATAGTTAGAATACTTTTATTTGCGAAAATTTTAATTAATTTATTTAGTACAAATTTCATTTTAGTCTTTATTTGTATTAACATAGTTGTTTCTCTTTACTTTAGTAATATTCATAGGAACGATTAAGATACACAAATGAATGAATGACCTATTTTTTTTGCTTGATAGTACATATTTGAAGTATTTTTTTAAATATAGTAAAATGGCTTGAAATATAGTTAATAAATTAATAAATATCCACGAACATTAACACAGTACCATCTAGCCCCAAATGAAGCGTTAAGCCTGTAGTATGAATACGAACATATTTATATACTTTTTTGTAAATACTTACGTATTATTTATAGAAACACCTAGATCAACACAAACCGTGTTGTGCCCGGGAATCAAACCCGGAACTCTTGGTGTAAGAGTTGATGCACGATACAAGATAGTGCTAGTGTCAACCCTATTTGTGTCGCTAAATGTCAACCCATACGGCCCGACAATCCGTCGATTGCGGCTATCGACGACGTCCACACAATACTTAATATGTTGGCGCAATCACATTATTACTAAGTCAGCCATTCAGCTTTAAGTTCCGGGTGTGAACTATGGTAATTTAGTACTACTTTTTTGAAGACCAATAAAACATGATTAAAAAAATGAGTTAGTCAACTTATCCCGCAGGATAAGTTCGAAGCGGAATGAATCGACTAAAGAGCCTTATTCAGTAGATAATTTCAAACCAAACTAAATGAAAACTATTTAATATTTTTTTCATTTATCAAAAATAGTAGATTTAATAATTTCGTATTTATTGACTGCAGATTTTTGTTAATTAGTGTTATATGAGAGCGTCGGTGGCTCAATGGTGAGGACTGTCGCCTTCCTACTGGGAGGGCTGAGGTTCAAATCCCGACACGTACCAATGTATTATCGAATTTTCGAAAATATGTGTACGTTATCCGACGCTCTTACGGTGAAGGAAAACATCGTGAGGAAACCTTCATGCACAACTGCGAAGAGATTCGAAGGTTGTATGTGAAGTCGTCCAATCCGCACTGGGCCCGCGTGGACGACTTAGGCCTAATCACCCTAGTAGACTCGTGCCCCTCGGTGAGGACGTTTGATGTGCTGATGATGATGTGGGTACCATTGCAGGCTGCGTCCCGAGCGGGCGATAGGACAACTTCAATAAAGGAGCCAGTGTGTAACGGACTCGCTTGTTCGATTGACGCGCCTTTCCCGACACTCGCACAAATACCCAACAAGTGGCCACCACACCGAAATGTGAACTATGAAGTTCCTTACAATTAGCTACTTAGGAAATATTTTGAATAAGTTGGAAAACAAAAAAAGTGAATTGTACCGAGTGCTAAATGTTCAATGACTTCGGGAACACCACCAATTTGCTGGACACAGTGTGTTGCTTTGTCTCCACTTTTATTAAAAAGAGGGCATGACATACGGACAGACAGACAGACATGACGAATCTATAGGTGTTCCCTTTTTTGCCATTTGGCTGCGGAATCCTAAAAAGTATGTTTTGAGGAAATCCTGTTAGTGTTATGTAGTGTGAGTTAAATCATATCGAAGTAGAGACTGAGTTTGTCGACGTTATGTTCTATCGGAGTAATGTAATGTCTCTGTCTTTTTCAAATTTCATTATCGTGCTTTACTTTGGTATTTTAAATGTATTTTTTATTGTATTTTTATTTTTTTGTATTCTTTTTGACGTTCATAAGTGCTTTTTGTAAGCCTAATCTGATTAAATGAATTTTGACTTTGACTCTCTCTATGGCAAGTTTCTAAGTGTCTTCAATTTAAGCAAGTTTTTCCAACTCACGAATTACTGCTTCAATAAAGATTACGTCTTGCATGATACTTATGTGAAAGGCAGTCCGTGGTGGCGTCGGGTCACAGGAAGCGTCGAGGGCGACCCACTTCGCCAGCTAATGAACTTCACGAGTCGCCATTTTGTTTATTAATAGTGCGGGGTCAACGACTCGGACATTTCGCGCCCGCGCCGCGCAATTCCTCATTATAACTTTATAGCATTCATTTTACGATTCGATGCGTTTGGCCACCTTACAATTTTACTAGGTGGTAGACTCGATACTGAGTCGGTAGGTACCATCACAGTGCCAGATGAGAATGGGGCCGGGATGAGGGCAGTGTAGCTAGTGCAATTACCGGGTATTAGAGACGTAACATCTCTTGTCTCTAGTTTCTTTTTTATATTTTTTATTTATATTCCCATTAACCGCTATTTACTATTGACAAAAGTATTTGTGTTATCGTCTTTTAGAAATAAATATTCATTAACAGTACAAACAGGGATTCTTAGTGTACGAAGTCTAACCATCAGTGTTCGAAGTCATTGACATTCAATGAAGTGACGCACCATAGCGCGCTATTTGTAGGAAAGTCTTTAATAATTTTCTTGCCTGACTTAAAAAAGTGGAGCAGCTATTTTTTATAAACGCTGATAATTGAGAAACTTGTACTGTAAACATTAACTTAATTTATCTTTTTTATGTAACGAAGTCAACGGGACGGTCAGGACGCTCACCTGATGGTAAGTGATACGCCAGACCATGACAGAGCGGCATTAAAGGAAACCAACAACTGATAAATAGTTACTATTCTTCACCAATGCCGCACTTCGCCCGTCACCCCAAACAACAGATGTTAGGTCAATTCATCATCTCATCCCAAAACATAAAAGTGCATAGCACTCTTATTTCACGAGACCGATATGGTGCGGTGGTACCTATAAAATATTTTCTACTTACTCCACCAATCGTTTATTCCAACGACCATTGGTCCTGTGACAAACGTGATTTAAATGATGCTAGAGGAAGCCTTATAATATATGTAATTACGTTTTATTGTAACTGCAAGATTCTCCATTACGATATTATACAATAAAATGTTAATGACTTGAATCCCTAGAAACTATGAGCTTATTTTAAACTGCTTCCAAGACGATTAGATGCCCTCACGTTGAATACAAACAATTGTATGCGCAAGCGCATGTAAACAATCATGGCGGCGATAAATGGCAGCGCGCTTGAGCAGTTAATGAGTGTCGTAAAGCAGCGCGCGCTTTAATAAAGCTTGTTAAAGGAAAGGTCGCGTTTTGTATGTACCCATTTGTGGAAGCAAACAATAATTATGGAATTTGCTTATTAACTCTGACATTGATTGGTCTTAGCGTTTATTTATATGTATGCTTATCCAAGAGTACATTATGTAATACTCTATAGGATCTCGTAGTACATGGATCTAGAATATTTACCAAGTGGCAAAGCATTTAAAAATGTTTTTCTTTTTTTAAGCGGTAGGTATTCTAAAAGTGACGGTACGGACATAGCTCGCCGGATCAGCAAGTTGAAGTGGCAGTTGGCTGGTCACGTATGTCGCAGAACCGATGTCCGTTCGAGCAGACGAGTTCTGGAGTGGAGACCGCGTCTTGGCAAGCGTAGCGTAAGACCGAAGGACCGAGGGTCCGACCTTTTCTTCACATAATAATAGTGCTTTAGATATGGCTATGTTTCGAGTTGACAGGTGAGATAGGCAGTAAACATTTTTAATACTTTACTATTATTTTTTGTTAACAACATAATATTACTATGAGTTGATGGCGAAGTGAACGCACATGTGATGATTTCCAGACCATCTCGAGATGAGATTGCGCGCCGTCCCACTGACACAGCGGGGCGCGGAAGAGGCTGCGTGGACCCGATACGGCTAACAATTAGATAATTACTCGGATACACTTAGTAACTTGATAATCTTTTACATTTTATCTCACGGAAAGTTACATGGTATCTATACTCGTAGAATGTTTTACGCAAGTGGTTGTATAGTTCACAAATTTATTTTTTAGAAAGGTATATCTACTCTGTATATAATGACGATTGTATAGTGTAGTGGTTAAGATGTTAGCTACTACAATAAGGCTTCCGAGTTCGATTCCCGTGCAGTCAAACATTTTGTGTGCATAAACCAGTTGGTATTGGTCTGGGTGTGACTATAAGGATTCTTAATAGGCATTAATGTATTAACAAATCATAAAGTTCATAATAGATTTTTTGGTTGTCCGTTGTTAAGTTCCTGGAACGAGGATATCCGTAGGAGAACCAGAGTGACCAACATAACCCACAGGATTAGCAAGTTGAAGTGGCAGTGGGCAGGGCACATAGTTAAAGTAATAATAAGAATAAAAATATTTACTTTATAACTTTTTACATACATATAGCGATCGAAGTCACCTTTTGAGAAAAATAGATGCATGTGGCAAATGAGTACGCTCTTGCTTATATCTATTAAGTCGTGCATTGGTTTCTATTTGTTACATTTTATACCAAAAGGATTTAACAATACTGATGAAGTAAATTGTGTAGTGTAGCAGCTGTTATATGTTGTTAGCGTAGATGGTCGTAGTACTAGTGTCCCCTACTTAATTTGCTGAAGTAGTGCCTCGGTTTCGTCATAGTTTAGTGGTAAAATTTTCAGTAATGAGTTTCATAATTTCGCGAAATGCTTAACTGTAAATATAAAAATGTTTATTTATTCTATATAGTGCGTTCTAGAAGATACGCCCTGCAGTAAGACGTCATACACGTAGGCTCGTGATGATGACTTTTCGTCATTGAAGACCACTCTACTCGCGCCTACCACGACTCACGATGCACTCGCGCTTAGCTACTAGTTGCACGTAAGTGTTTAACATATACTATAGCGATATAATAATAGTGATTGTTGACGAGCAGAAAGTGGAACGTGCCACCATGGACACTTTTCTTAAAGGAGCATATACATTTAAAGAAAACAGAAACTCATGCATTTAAGAATGAAATATTAAATGGTTTATCATTTTGTGTTGTAAATTATGAAATATTTTTATAGTATTATGTACACCTGAAAATTATACTTGTGTAAATATTGTTTATATTATGCTATAGGTATGTGGTTGGGGGGTTGACGTTACCCTTCAGCGGACGCCACTCGAGAACCTATTCGTCATATCGGCCATCGGCTCTACGCACTATGTGCCCTTCCCAATGCCACTTCAACTTGCTATTCTTGCAGGCTAGATATATACGTAAATCCTCATTTCAAAACTTATCGTGTAGGAAAATACCTAATGTATACCTTTCCATAGCACTTTGGACAACCTAAAAGCCTTTTTAAAAACCCTTAGACCATTAAACGAGGAGTGGAACAGCTGTTAAAAATAATCAATGTCTAGAAAATACTATTTACCCATGTATGTAGAATGGTTATCCGTGTACATTTTTTGCTTCAGCGACTACAAACAGTCTTTGTTATCTATTGACATTTGGACAACGCGTCGCAAAACCATAATATTTCCAATGGTTTTTAGACGATGTTTGAAGATCAGATGACATGTTGGTGTGTGGGTTATGAACTTATTAGCTGATATCAATTATATAACAATCCAATGGATACCTGTACTAATACTATTAATAAAGTTATTATTTACTGAATAAGAAATTCGATGGTGGCTTTGCAGTACGCAGTTACTCGTACCGCGGGCAGATGGCAAGGCAATCTCACCAAGACTAAGACGCCAGCGAGTAAATAAAATAAATGAAATTTATAGTTATTTAGGAACACAGACCCAAAATCACCATCCAAACAACAAGGTGCTTAAAATGCTGGATGCAATTCTACGCTGATTAGCCAAACTAATTGGTTGACCATGAAACCATTTTGAACTTAATCAAGCCTCTAAGAGTCTGAACTCTAAAAAGTTGAAATATGTAGGGACCACTCATTACTGAATATTTGCGCCTATTCTATGACCACTGGCAAAGCCACGGTGCCAATGTGGGAGATGGGGTGGGGCAAAGCATATCATAAATACATTTAACTAGTTGGAGTGTCGGTACTGAGTCGTCCAGGTAGGTACCGCCGCAATGCCAGATATCGTCCCATGAAACAGGAGTGTTATGCTCTTTCGTGTTTCGGGATAGGACGCAGTAGCTAGTGAAATCTATATGGAAATGTGCGTGGAACTAATAACTGTGATGTGCATGTGCGGTGTGCATGCGAGCTGCACTGTTGTTCCGGTGCACCGCCGACATCCGACAACTTGACGCCAGCCAGCGGTGCATACAAGACTCGCTATAAGAAAATCACCGTTAATATACCTTCATCATCAGCTCATTAAACGTCCCCACCGAGGGGCACGAGCCTACCCGTATAGGGTGATTAGGCCTTAGTCGTCCACGCGGCCCCAGAGCGGATTGGACGACTTTACACACAACCTTCGAATCTCTTCGCAGGCGTGCATAGGTTTCCTCACGATGTTTTCCTTCACCGTAAGAGCGTCGGATAACGTACATATATTTTTCGAAAATTCGAAAATACATTGGTACGTGTCGAGATTTGAACCTCAGCCCTCCCGGTAGGAAGGCGACAGTCCACACCACTGAGCCACCGACGCTCTACGTTAATATACCTAATCATATTTTAAATATTAATTTATGTGAAACATAACATAACGATTGCGTTTCACTCATGCGTATAAACTTTTATTAGAAGTTGTGCTGCCTTACTTTGCTATTATGTGCATTGATTAAACGACGACCCATTTGGTGTAATAGTTGAGGCGTCGGCTTCTACACCGATGGTTCCGGGTTCGATCCCCGGACAGTAGAGACATTTCTAAGCATGAACATGTCTGTTTGTATTGGTCTGGGTACGGTACAAATACATACCGTGGTCTGGGTGTTTTCTATGTATATTAAGTATTTTATTGTAAATACTTATGTCGTCCAACCCACACTGGGCCGCGTGGACGGCTAAGGCCTAATCATCCTATACGGGTAGGCTCATGCCCCTCGGTGGGGACGTTTAATGAGCTGATGATGATGACATTTATTATCCGTTGTTTAGTACCCATATTACAGGCTAAATGTTTATATGTTATTACAGGCTAAGTGTTGGACTAGATGGTGCTGTGTGAATGTCAGTGGATGTTTTTTATTATTATAAAATGCATTTTTGTGTATTCTAGCCATGTGTACCTATTATTCATGTATATTCATACACGAGTATTGATATGTTCCGTTAGGTAAGTCTCGTATTTGGTAAACTTTGACAGCAATCCGTAAATCATTCAACACGAACTAAGGCTGGGTCGGTGCAGGCGCCCTGACGTCACTGCCGACCGCAGTCATGACACGCACATTTTTGACCCATGTGGTGAAATTAGTTGAGACGTCGGCTCTTTCATCAAGGATTCCGGGTTCGATCCCCAAGCAGTACAAACATTTCTGTATCGTTTGTCGGGGTGTTTTCTATGTATAATATTTATGAATTGACAAAAAAAATGTTTATTCGTTGTTCAGTATTGCTCATATTACAGGCCTACTTAGCTTAGAACTAGATGGCGTTGTGTGTATATCTTAGGTAGTACGAATATCCAATCATATAATAATAACTTGTTAGAATTTTTAAGTATCTACCAAAGTCAAAGTCAAAATTCATTTATTCAGATTAGGCTTACAAACAGCATCGTTGAACGTCGAAAAGAATACAATAAAAAATACATTTAAAATACCAAAGTAAAGCACAATAATGAATTTTGATACTTGGAAAAAAGCGCTTCGGCGTTTTGGCCGGTTGAGAAAGAAACACCAAGAAAACGCAACAGTACAGCTTTTTTAAACAATGATTTTAATGTACAGATATTTTACAAACTGAAGTAGCTGAGCAGTTGAAGACCATGGATTTTTATCACATAAATTTCGTCAATATGTAGTACCATTTTTAGAAAGGTGGTTTTTTTCTCGCTTTAAACATGTGTAAAGGTAACTCGACAATATTTTGCGGTACCTTATTGAAAAACTTTATACATCTTCCTATAAAAGATTTACCTACTTTATGTAGTCTCAAGTCTGGAACAGCAAGTTTGTTTCTATTCCTAGTATTAAAATTGTGTATATATGCACGTAATATTATCGTCTGAAATAATTTACGTGACACCAGTTGATTACTATCTTATATAGTATCCACTATAATTGTCACGAGTAGCTATTCGACCGAATATCGAATACATATTCGGCACCCCGTGAGCCCAAACATCAAATATTCGTTTGACTTTGGTTTAAAAAGGATCTAATTCATCCCAACATTGGATACTAGAAACCTAGTTCGACAAGTTACGCAATATACACATACAAATAGGTGAGTACAGCACACAGAGGGACGGAAGGAACCGTTTGTGTGTGAGCGTGTGTGTGAATACTGATACGGCCCCAATGTTCCGCTCCATCTGCGCACGCGCACGTCCAGCTGGCACGGCCTATAAATCCCTCGACCTCTACTATAGTTTTATAAATGAAAATAACATGACAATGTGAGACACTCAAAATTAATAGGTACATAATTTAAAAGGAATTAAGTGTGACTTGACATCTCTAAAGTATATGTCAAACTTGGCAATTATATTCTGGTTCTTTTATAAAATACGTTTGACTTTAACCGACTATAGCTATTTACGTAATTGTGGAATCAGTTGCTGATACGACCTGGCGACCTTAAAAAAATAGCGTTTCCTGTGAAAGGCCGGCAACGCATTTCAGTGCCCTCTGGTATTGCAAATGTACATGGGCGACGGTGACATTTACTTCAGATGAGCCGTTTGCTCGTTTGCCTGGTATAGCACAAAATACGTTTTTACTAACAGATGGCCTGTTGGTAAATAGTTATTTGTAACCGTGCAGGTTAATGTTATATAATGATTAATTGATACATAAAACTTACCCACAGATAATGATGATGAAACATTGATAAAAAACTTTGTTATTCAGAGCCGGCAAGTTTTATTGGCCATATCGTTAATATTTACAGTTGTTTGTATGATCTTGTGGTGAAGGCCCGCGGCATCTAATTCGGGAATATGGCCGAGTAACAGACGCGCCGGCGCTCACTGCGTGTATATGGGCTACATAATATGTACTCGTAGTCACACGAGTACAGATGCTCTGAGAAGTGGGTTGAGTATTCTTAGTATAACAGTTAGGTCAGCGAGAACCGTCTCCCCAAAATCAGACTATACCTTACTTGATGATGTTAGATGAAGGGTTTGTTACTATTCAATCACCCATTGAACGCCGGAATCCAGACCAGGGGCGTGTTTGGCGTTGTATTATGACCGCGCGCTTGCTAGGGGGCGCTAGGGTAATGTTTGCACTCGGGCGCCACATGACCTAGAGACGACCCCGGTCCAGACACAATAGAAAATCAATTGTATAGAAAATCCATTGTGTCTGGCGTCTTAAGGCGTCATTGGCAGTCAAAGGGTTAAAATCTGGTGGAATGTATTAAACATTCTAAAGACTTCGTAACAAGTTTATCTTGGTCTTGTCTTTCATGAAGCTTTGTCTTATGAACATAAGTAAAGATATTGCAGGGAAAAGGAATAATGACAACAATAGTTAGATGTTATGATAGTGATCGTCGTTGGAGCAGACAGTACTGGAGTGGAAACCACTCATTGGCTAGCGTAGAGTACGACGCCCGGACCGATTAACCGTCGAGTAACGAAAGGCTGCTGGAGGCTGGATGAGGAAAGCGGAAGACGGGGGAAGGAAAAGGGAAAAGACCTATGGGACCGAAGGCTTCACGTGTGTTGTCATGAAAAATGTACCACCTTCTAAAACTGTAGCTTCTTTACCGCCAATGAAACAATGCTACTTTCCTAGGCACACCGGCTTCCGCAGCCGCCCCCCGCGTGTCCAATCGACAAATTAAGTAATAAACATCAATTATGTCCCAAGTCGTGCGCAACCAATTCATTCCACATTAGATTTCCAAAGAGCTGTAAACATTGGCGTCGCGAGGTCGTGGACTAATGAAGCTTTTAACTTTAGTTAAGTAAACCTCACGGCCCTATGATTGGGTGTTGTCATTATCGATTGCTATTTGATGATTTTGTGACCTCCTGTTTGTCTATTGACTCTATGCGTATTTTATGAACACATTTGAATGAAGTATTTCATAGGTCACATTCGATACAGCAGACATTTTCGTGATGTCTAAATTATGGACTCGGTAACTATTCAAACAGAGATTCACACTGATATGACCAGATGTCCTTTAACCCTTTCACCGCCAATGACGCCTTAAGGCGCCAGACTCAATAGATTTTCTTTTGTGTCCCGGCATTCAATGGGTTAAATAAGGAAAACATTTATTGGCTACAATGAAACCATATATGTAATGTATGTATAATTGACTTACATTTACAGTCTCGTATATTAATTAATGACATTGTAAATATGTCTTTTCGACTGTCAAACTAGCTCAGCTGACCTACAGGTCCGCATCTCAATCTCGCCGTGTAACAATAGAGACATTAGAAAAATTGCAATGAATATATTTGAGTTTGAATTAAAACAATAATTATGGTGATAAAATCGCATTTACACTCAGACCATCTACATAAAAAACACTCAGACAAAGAGCGAGCACAAATTACGTCAAAAGTGTTTGTTGGTCTCAATCACCTAGGTGACTAAGACAAGACGGAATATACGGGTCACTTCTCTTACGCTAGTAAACTTAACAAACTTATGAACACAATAAGTCGGAACCGTGTGGCTAATTATCATTTATTGATTTACTGGTAACTCAATTAGTGCATTTATCCAATTAAATATTTGCCCAATTAACAACTACGCCTATTTATGAAGAAATAATCACTACAACTGGTTTTCTTAGAGTTGATGTTTTAGATGAAAAGTGAGTTCAGAAGCAATAAGAGCTTACATTTTTACAAGCGTAAATAATGTGTCATACTCACTTGACGAAACAACGCAAACCTTGTTTTGGGTTGGTTTGTTTTAAATTTCTAGGTGCTGTTTCTTAACTATAATGTTTACTTGTTAATATTTGCTAAAGGGCGCACTAACTATTATCATCAGGCCATATCGTCTCACTGCAGAGCTCAGGTCTTCCCGCACAACATAGCTATGGAGGGATTTGTCGTACCCCGCCACGCGGACAAAATGCGGATTGGTGGGTTTTAACGAGTACCATCCTTAGATTGTAGCCGGGATCGACGGCTTCACGTGACAAACGAACGCACCGAATCAGCTTTCTTTTCAGACAATCAGTTATTTTAAATTACCAAAACTATGAACAATTGCACAAAGTAACTTTCATTCAGTGTTGCTGAACAAAATCATCTATACTAACGATCGGCCTATCGAAAGTAGTCACACTATCGATAGAATCGATAGTATCGATACTATTGCTTTTGTCGAACTATCGGTGGACTATCGATAGCCTATCAATAGTCGACTATCGAGCGCCAACACTGCTTTCATTATATCTCCCCGCTATTTAACCATCGCTAAACGCACTAGACCACGAAGGCAGTTATTTAATATTTGATATATTATGCCCTAAGGATGCTCAATTCAGTTCTATTGTACTAACATCATAGCTCTCACGTTTGTTAATCCGAAAACAGTGTGTCGCGGCACAGCCGGGTGTGACGAGATCGTGCGAAGATTACCGTTTACAATATTAAAGTACAAAGGAATTGTAATGAACGGAAAGTTATAATAACGTTATGATTAATTAATCAGGTATTGTGTAATGAGAACCGATGGACGATGGAGGTTCAGCGACTGCAGTCCGGAAGAGAGGTGTCGAAAGGCAATAGAAAATGAGTGCGAGGAAGTAGCCTACTTGGAAGTAGTGCAGCATCATTATTAATATATAACATTCCACTGCAGGTAACAGGCCTTCCCATACAGAATAGCCAGGGGGGAAATGGGCCATAACCCACCGAGGGGGCCCAAATCGGTTTGGTGGGTGGTAACGACTACTATCCTAAGAATACGGAATTATATATCTTTTCTGACATTCAGGTGAATCAACCTTGTCCGACTCATCTGGTGTCATGGTTGAGACGTCGGCTATCACACCACCGGGTATAATAAAAATAAATAAATATCCACTGACATTCACACAGCGACATCTAGCTCAAGTTAAGCGTGAAGCCTGTATTATTGGTACAAAACAACGGATAAACATACTTACGTATTTTTTTTTTGTAAAAACATACATACATAATTTACATAGAAAACACCCAGACCATTACAAACAGACATGTTCATGCACACAATTGTTTGTACTGCCCGGGGATCCAACCGTTCCGGGTTGGATCCCCGGGGAGAACAAACATTTGTTTTGCAGGCGACGTCGCAACCGCAACAGCAAATGGATCGTTAAATGTTTTTTTCTTCTTTTTAAATAAAACAATTATTTGAATTGCGAGGTTGGTATGTTTTCGTTGTGAGGCCGAACGCCGGTCCTGGCGCGTGCGTTGTGAGGCCGGACGCCGGTCCTGGCGCATGCTTTGTGAATATCAACTCGACTCCAAGGAAGGATACTCCTTGCACTATTATGTTGTAGAGGAAAATTTCCTTAAGGATAAAGGTTCCATAAACCTTGATAGAGAGACGGATAATCAAGATCATGGCTGTCGACCAGCCAAGCTTGCAAAGTCTAGAATACTTATGTTGAGTAGCATGTTTTGCAATATTCTGAAGGATATATGTATGCGAAATTACTCCATGACCCTTCCCATACCCCTCTGTATTCTCTCTCGTCATTTCAACTTCAGCTCTCCACTTCTGCTATAGACAAGTTTTTAACCTTATCTGGGGATCTTATGTATACTAATATGGGGGGATGGTCAATTAATCTATAATTTTCCTTACAAATTTAATGAATGGGCTTGAATTTAGGGCGGGAACGCGACCTATTGTTAATTCGCGAATTCATGCCCCATTTTATTCATATTTAATTATTATTAATTGTGATGCAAAGTGATTTGGCATTGACTTTCATCATGCGGACATACAGCTAAAGCACAATATTCTCTGCCAGCGATTTGTTGAAAGAAGAGGGTATAGCGGTTTTTTTAACATCATCGCGTAGCGTTCGTTCGGTTGAAGTCAAGTAACCGAAAAGTATCATCTCGGGTCGCTCCTCGAACTTTGAGCACATTAAGTCGTAGGTTCCAGCTACTGTCTTAGAATGGTAGGCATTATCACCCACGGCACTCGGCCGTGTGTGGTGGGATGTTATTTGGGAATACTTATGATGAGGTATTTCATAAACCCACAATACCTGACACACCTGGCATCAATTCGAGAATTTTATCAATGACATTTCGTTGATGAATATTCTTAGACGCAATGTCAAACATTTGCTGTTCCAACATACATGTGCTGGCGATGACCCCAAACGTGAGCAAACTGCCAACCGTGGTGTGGTCACAGACCCTCGAAACCGAAAGTCATTTTGGATTACGAAACTTACATGTAACTATTCATTACACATGTTTACAAAAATATTGAAGGTGTAATATTTGTGCATTGACTCTATTTATTGTTTATATGTGTTTGAGGCGTCTTTGGTAGCGCGCCGACAATGGTTAAGTAACAATCGTAATGGTTGTCGTGCCGTGACCAAAAAAATTATAATAAACATCCACTAATATACACACGGCCCCAAACTAAACATTAGTCTGTGATATGGGTTCCAAACAACGGATAAACATAATTAATACATGCATATACATAGAAACACCCCGATCGATTCAAACAGACATTTAAAATATTACTTCCATTGTCTTCTCCTCAAAGCAAACGTACTTTTCTTGGCTCGAAGAAATAAAAAAGTTTATAAATATTTGACGACAGTTGATAATTATTGCTGCGTCACGGCAAGCGTAGCGTAGGACGCCCTCCGGCCCGATGGACCAACGATTTACGAAAGGTCGCTGGTGGAGGCTGGATGAGGAAAGCGGAGGACCGGGATATCAGGTGCAAATGGGAGAGACCTATGTCCAGCAGTGGACTGCGATAGGTTGAATAGGAAACAAGCAATGTCATTTTCTAACACAAACTTTACAAAACAACTTTCAATGTGAGTGGGATTCGAGTTCCAGCAGCGATGCAAACTCAATCAATACATGCGCTCATCATTTTAACGAGAACCCAGAGGCTGTAACTAGCTACTTAAAATATCAGCTTTTGTCATCGTCATTATACCAATGGAGTTAATAAATGAATAGTAAACGTCTTTTCCCCAGTGACAGATCTTAGATACGCGAAGGCTGCATAAATGTCAGGCGTCTGCGCCGCGCTGCCAGACGGCTTCGTGCAGGGGATACTCTTCACTAATTTATTCACGGAATCTAATATCCGCCGCCTCCTTACATAAACAGTAAACTAACAACATTCACAATCTCACTCAAAAACTGTCCGCGGCAAAACTCTGCCCATCGCGTCAGTTGGGCAGAATTTTCAATCATAATCAGGTCGCTCGCTACATGTCATAGTGACATAGTGGTGTGCTTTTGATTTTGTTTGTACCACAGATTTCCCAATACAGGAGATGGGGCAAGCCGCGTTTAAAGTGCGACAAATGTTAGCTCAACGAGCATACACTGGCTGCCAGTTTACGCTCTGTGAGACGAGTCAAGACGCACGAATATTAGAAGAAATTACCGTTTTTTCCAAAATGCCATCCTGTGCAATAATTGTAACATGCCATCATCGCAATGAATCAGTAAATTTACCAAGAAATATAATAACCTTTCACAAGTAAGAACTGAAAAAATATTGCGACACTGGGACTACCTATAAACTTGGCGGCTTGTCCAGTCTAATTGTATATTCGGATGTCTGTGGTTTGTACTCTTTCTATGACGCGTTAACGTCAACATTTAAATGAATAATTTAACGTTCCAATATAGCAATAACTACACGTACTACTGTGTCGTGCAGCTTACACATATTTTGGTTGAAGTTTCTTCGTGTTTGTGCATCAAGTTAGCTTATTGTTTATTCAAGTCTCCTCATAATATACCTAACAACAGATATGAATATAACCATATACTATTTACGAGTATAGATATTTACGAGTTAGATTTTTCCTCCTGCAGTCCAAACATTTATTTTTTATTTGTTAAAACTTTGTTAAAAGTAAAAATATTGTGTCCTACTTTACTCTAGTACTATAATAGTTATTAAGAAATTTAGTTAGACCTCTCATCAATTTGCTATGCCCTTGCAGGGCGTCACATGTATACCTGCTGGGAAACCTGTATATGTACCATCCTATCTATGTAATGTGTCATGCAATAAAAAATTTGAATTTGAAACATTTAAACGATTTTTTTTTCTGTGAAATTTACTGAATCAGCTAAAATAGCAACAAAGTATCGTTCAATCACTCTTGTAAATCAATGTACATAGCACAGATTTCCCAATACAGGAGATGGGGCAAGCCGCGTTTAAAGTGCGACAACTGTAAGCTCAACGAGCATACACTGGCTGCCAGTTTACGCTCTGTGAGACGAGTCAGGACGCACGAATATTAGAAGAAATTACCGTTTTTTTCCGAAAATGCCATCCTGTGCAATTGTAACATGTCATCATCGCAATGAATCAGTAAATTTACCAAGAAATATAATAACTTTTCACAGGTAAGAACCGAAAATAAATTGCGACACTGGGACTGCGTATAAACTTGGCGGCTTGTCCAGTCTAATTGTATATTCGGATGTCTGTGGTACATAGTTATAGTAATTAGTTTTAAAATACTTGTTATGATGCTGTTAGTCTGTAAATCATACGAGAAAACAGCAAAGTCACATTCAAATGCATGGTCCAAACTGAAAAAGTGGTCAAACGGTTAACAACAGTAAATCCGTGCGATGCAACAAAAAATCCGTAACACATTCCGCGTGACGCGCTCATCCAGTGAAAGGATTGGCTGTGGCCGGACTGGCTCGCTCTATGGCGTGACGACACCAATTGTGATCGATTCAACCACATGCCAATTTCCTCGTAATCACAGATAAATTATCTGAACAGTTGCAAACTTTACTTGAGAACAACTGTAAAGACCTTTGCATAGTGTTTAACAGAAAATAATCCACCAACGCTTGCCATCCATAATAAATTGAAGACTTGTGTAACACTACTGATATACATCTCTCTTGACGTTGAGATTGCGCTCGAGAAACACTCATATTGTAAGCCTAAGATTTACTATTAGTAATAAAAGTAGGTAAATGATTATCATCATTTCAATTTCCACCGTTAGGTATATCAGAATACTTTTAATTTTATCTGTATATGCAAAGAATAAAACATACACCTTTGGTCAGAGATCTATTAAAAAGGATAAAAGTTTTAGTTCCGATGCCAAGAGTGACGTGTGCCTTGTGAATATGAAAAACTCCAGTGAAGAATATCACTCCTTAACCGATATTGTTTTACAGAAAAATTTAACAAAATTCCTTAGAAGTAAGGCTGGCTGCGTGGTGATGGGCCAATTATCCCACAGACACGCTGACACAATTATCCGATATCCATTGTGTGGAAAGGCCAGTCCCTTTAAAGGCCTGTTATAGGCTGATGAAGATCTAATGTTGTCCAATTTGCAGCCACCTTCTGAGATATCCAAACCTTGCATGAAGACCCTAGACATAGTACTCATGCATGTGTTGGTACATGCAAGACGACAGTAGGTGTGCGTCCCGCTTCCTCGTTGCGCAAGCGCGCGGTATGTGGGTCGCCGGGTAATTCATCAGAGCCGCGTCCACTATCATTGTTTGTTATTTAATTTTAGGTTAATGTTCTTCAATCATCCGAGACTCACGGTACATATTCTGCGCTAGCGCTGTACTTAAATATACATTCTGGTCTGAGATTGGATCACAATTCCAACAACCGTTATTTTGTGCAACAGTTGCGGCGGTATTTTTGATATCTTCAAAAAGTGTTTGAGACGAAAATATTAGTTAGAGGAGAAATATTTTAGTTTGGCTTTCTTCATATTTTCCACTTGTTTGAGTCAATATTTTGATATTAAGCGAATTAGTCCTAAACATCAAAGGCAATGTATTGTATGTTTTTTTAATAATAAAATTATTTTTTCAGCGAAATTGGGATTTTTAAAAAAAACCTGGGAGTAATTTAAACAATGGTGCTGCATTTAATGTTTAGTTTATATGCGAAAAAGTTTAATATTTTTTAAATGTTTTTTTTTAGGTTGAAGTGGAACAAAAAACAGCTGTGCAGAATTATTGAAGATGATAAGGCAACATTGTTTCATAGAATATGAAATCGTTGCTTCGTCCAGTCACCGGCACGGAATTAAGAATCAAAATCTTTTGTTTAAACATAATTAGTGGTTAGTGAATGGTTGCGGGAAAACCCGTGAAGACAAAAAAACTATGCGCTCCACGAGACCGAAGGGAATAAACATATTACAAAAATGAATATTTTTAAATAAAAACAAGTGTCCAAATCGGTGAAGATGCTCACCAGATGGTAAGTTATACGCCTGACCATGACAGAGCAGCATTAAAGGAGACCAACAAATGATAGCAGTTATTATTCTCAATCATTGCCGCAAACCCGAGACGGCAGATGTTAGATCTCTTTTACCCGGTAATTTTACTAGCTGCAGTGCCCTCATCCCGAAATGTGGAAGTACATAACACTCCTGCGTCACGGAATGATATCTGTCACTGCGGGGGTACCTACCTAGACGACTCAGTACCGAGTCTACCACCTAGTAAATGAGATAGCGGATAAACTCTTTACTTTATATTTGAACTCTTTTTACGTCTACGAGCACCTTTAGTGCACCATAATACAAATATTCAAAACATTAGAGTTACGATAGAAACGGTTTCGTGTCTATCGGTTACAATCATGTATTCGGTAACCAAGTGGGCTACATTGTCGATTGTGAATTGCATTGTGACGAGCGGTGATGACATGATTGATGAATAGAAGCCGTTGCGGAGGCGGCCGGAGGCGGCTACACTGTTAATTTCAATATCGCGGTACTTACAAAATTACCCTTGTCTGTGAGGGCATCTCCAAGAGATGTCTACAATAAATTTTCTATTTCCATACTTGAGCAATTAATAAGACATAACAATCATCAGAAACCAGAAATAACTGTAAAAAAATCAAATTTGTCAAACGTATATACATATACATACATACATATTGAATTTAATTTGTTATTTCAATTTTTTCAGCTCTGAATTATTTGTAAGTTTGCCAACTTTTAATTTAAGGCAGAAAAAATGTCCGATGGTGCGCCGACGCAGGCCGGGGCGCGAGCGTTGAACTTCAGATTTGTCAACAAAACGGCACATTATCTTGATCTCCCGATGATACCGCTATAATGAACAAAGAAGCTTCATCAATTTCGGTTACTACAGTAAATGTCAAAATAAATCAGTCCATACACTCTTAATTTACATTAATTACATGAATCAAAGCTCAAAGCTCAACTGCTTACTCAGCTTATTATAAATTGCGCATGCGCGATTCATAATTACATTGCGAACCATGTAACGGTGTCCATAGACTTTCGCCTGGCATGTACCTATGGGTGTTGTGAAGACGCAACCAGGTCTGCCTGGATACGGATGCACCGGCGCGGGTGTGTTGGTGAGATAGGGGTGGGGAGAGGGGGGGGGAGGGCGGTCAAGGCCGCGAGCGCACGCGGCGCCCAGTCCGCCCCGCGCCGCCGCACCGAGCGCACGAATCGTGAGTGCAGTGCAGTGTACAGTTACCCACGCCGGCGCAGGTCGACGACCGCGCTGCCATGAGCCCGCCATCGCTCTGACACACCTTCCCTAAGACCACCCGAGGTGAGCTTCCAGCCCTACGACTTTCTTATGTGAATTATAACCCGCATCCAGAACAGGTAAGACAAATTGGCCACCAATGTAGTCTTAGATTCTTTTATGTTATCAAATAAGGAACTTTGTAGCATCGTAACCGGTAATGGAATAGAAAGTCCATTTCATCAATAAAGTTCAAAAGCTCTCAAAGTTGACCAAAGGCAACTTTCTGAACGAATGTTTGCAGAAACTAAGCTTTAAAGTCTCTATACGAATGGCTATTAGTAATTCAGATAATACCTTTGTCATTAATACATTCAACAATACAGATTCGGAGTAATCCATCAGGTGGTCAAATGCGATGCGTCTAAAGAGCGTGTCAAGAATGCATGCAGACGGTGCAGCGAATCTCTCCAATACGATACGTTTTACAATTCCTTTAAAGCAAATCGTTGCAGTCCGCTCGAACAAAAGCACTTACAAACCCGACTCGTTTGAACATTGATGAATGAACTCGAGTTGTTCATGACATGTCTGATGGCACACGCACGCGCAGACGCAGACATGAACCCTGGTGGCAGGTAGGTGCCCACTCTGGTCACATTCTTGACTATCAATGTCTGATCATTATCAACATTAGTCATGTAGATATATTTTTAATTAGTAGATACAATGAAGTTTCAAGTGACATATGACATTCAAAATGCTGACTGTAGATCAGAAGTAGTTAGTTTGTCAGCATTACGTTACGATTATTTTACATACAGTAGTAGTAGCTTTATCTGCTGATACAATCTTTGTAGCTGTCGCTAAGCTTGACTCATTTCAACTTTAAAATGGCTAAATATTATTTTAGTTAACATTGGAAACGTCACCGGAGGTTGTTAAGATCTCCCGAGCCTCGACCGCGTTGTTAACAATAGCCCGTTTGCTACTTTGTCCGAAGACGGCCGTCCAAAACAAACAAATACGGCCGCGAATTAACGGTAATAAAAAATCTAACGACCGTTTTAAGAGGAGAACTGAAGAAACTAGCAATGACGAATGGTTAGCTAATGCTGTAGTTTTCAAAGTTTTTTTTGGAGTGGTGCGGTGCGCGGTTACAGGAAACCGGCTCCCGTGGGCGGGGCGCACTCGCGGAACCAGCAGAAAGCCAGTTTTGCAAAACGACGAGCCAACTCAAGGTTCCGAAGAGATTGCACTTGTCTTAAGAGTTTAGTGCAGCATCACTTACATTTATTCAAAACTATATTGGTACTTTTAAGTTTATTTGCCCATATTCCCTATATATTGGAAGATTTATTTGTCGACTGCTAGTGATTGGTCCGCGTGGAAATAATTAGAGAAGGCCTTAGTGAAGCGGTGGATATATAAGGCTGTAACGATTTATTTATTGAATAAATTTTGTTATATGTACTAACTAACATATGTCATCGAAAGCGCTTAGACGAGTAATTATTGCAATTTAAAAAAAAACTATTTATTTTCATGAGTGGCAACAACCATTCAATCAATTGTCGTTTGTAGAAAGCCATTTTAATTAGCTAAACATTCATTACCAAGCCAATCAATGTTACTAATAGAGTTTCAATTAGTTCAACACGTAGGTAATCATAAGTACCCTTTTTATCGATCAATACTGTAATCGATTTATGGTGTTACACTAACATTCTGAGTTATCTCCATGCTATGCCGTAGTGTACAAGATAATAAACAATTTCGAGCATCGAATAAACATAGTCATCATCACATCAGCTCATTAAACGTCCCCACCGAGGGGCACGAGCCTACTCGTATACGGTGTATAGGCCTTAGTCGTCCACGCGGGCCCAGTGCGGATTGGACGACTTCACGCACAACCTTTGAATCTCTTCGCAGGCGTGCGCAGGTTTCCTCACGATGTTTTCTTTCACCGTAAGAGCGTCAGATAACGTACGTACGTTACGTGGCAGGATTTGAACCTTGGCCCTCCCGGTAGGAGGGCGACAGTCCACACCATTGAGCCACCGACGCTCGATTGTCGATTAAACATAGTATTATAACTTAATTAGTAAACGTCCATAAACCTGTCTAGACCAATCTAAAATTGGTTAAATTAAATTTTCGAGATTCCCGAGCCGTTGGCTGCATGCGGTGCACATGCTCGTGTCGTAACGATCAAAATGTTTACGCAACGCGCCGGAGACAATCGTCTCATGAAAGATGACCCGTGGCCGATCGCTTTCTATGTTACCTTTGACATGCGTGACTCGGCGTCGGCGTCCAATCTGTTTTTGCCAAAGCCGTTATTAGCCACGGGGAAACCGATATGGCCATATCCGCTTCGAGTGTTTTGTAAGCTCACAGACAAATAGCTTTCTATTAGTCTTGGTTTCTGATAGAAATTAACGCAAGAGCTTCGTCGAACTAATCTTGTTTAACGAAACATTGAAAATTTATAATTTTGCAGCGAGATTGCGTTTATGATTCTAATGTATTCCACGGACGCTTCCGTGCGTAAGTCCTCTGAGGCCGCATGCGACAAAAACGGAACTTTCTACATCAACCTATGTCTTAGAACGCATGATTGACGTTCTGTCCGATGTCTTCGCACGCAGAATGGCGTTGGTAAAACAGTGCGAAGGAATGTTTCATAACTGAATTTTGATGAAGGAAAGTCATAGTTCAGGGAAGTGGAAGATGTGAGAGGTGTTGGGCAAGGCGGCGGTTGCCCAAGCGTCTGAGACGGCGACGACAATGCGTCGTAAACAATGATTCATGCAGCGCGGGCGTCGGAGGCTGCTTTGCACTTTTGCCAATGTTAACACATACAACCGCTCGTTTTTCAGCATTCCTTTACGCTGTTGTATTAATCAAAGAATAAAGATAAATTAAAGTATCGTTAGATTAACTTTAAAAATACACGTGTTAATGAATTATTTTGCAGTAAATGTCTGTTTGTTGGAAACTACCTATTAAAACCCATTACGTTACGAACTAGTTTCTAGATCACGTAAAAGCTAATGAATAGGTAAGAATGAATTAAATCCACAATAGTAACGATGATGAAATTTTTTTCTAAATGTCTATCAAAATATTTTAAATATTTGACTCAATACCGAATACAATAATTGTAATATATTCCCGTCATTAAACACACATAGTTTCTATGATCGAAGAACACACATAACTGATTGGAATTCTGAATATACGAGTAATTACGTCATTAATACCAAAATAGAGGTTTGTACTCGTAGGTTTAAATCATTGGGTTTTGTAAAATATTTGAGAAGAATGAGCACACGCGAGAAGTCGGATTTATTGATTTCATAATTAACACTCATATTGTATTAAAATTGAATAGTTTTAATGTGTTTATGATGTAACAATTCATATGAGGATAAAGTCCGGAAATTGATTGATGACCTCCAACTGCATTACACGCGTCTGTTTAGTTGCAATTAGAGTCAATTTTAATGCTTTGCATTGTCTTAACTGTAATCATGATGCTAGTTTTAAATTGTGTTTCAAGCGACACGAGCGTGTCGAACTTTCTAAAGAATCTTCGATGAATCTGATATACGAGTGGGAGATTGGTACATTTTAGGAATGTTGTTTTTTATGTTTGAAGGGACAAAGGGAACCAAAGTAGTATACCTGCGATATTTGGTACGGTCGCGTTTTTTCCTTTTAGTACCGTAATAGGGTGAAACAATTTTGACAAATTGGGTGTCACTAAAACTAGAACTAATATAATGGACTTTGAAGAATTATCACAATCACATACATTCGTTATGATTTAGTATTAGTTTTTAGCAATCCACTACTATTACAAAAAAATATAAGGATGGTTTGAGGTTAGCAAGAATAAACGTGTTTCTAAGAATTGATTACGATACCTTATTTTTTGACATGGGTTTTAAACTCCTTGTTAGGAGCTACAACTTGCAGAGTTCGCATTCCGACGCGCTTTTAAACTTCTCGTCCTCGCTTCTTAAGTTAAGTTTTACCCCCTTATCTATTCTGCTGGTAATATTATTTGAAATGAATATGAGTTGATGACTAAATAAATCTTTATTACTTTCCCCGCAGTCGCACCGAGTCTGCGCCTCGAGCGCATTTAAATGCAAATCGTTCGAAGTACTCATCGTTGCACACTCGATTTAATTCATTAACGAGCTTATTAAATATGCAAGCAGTTCCGGGTTCGATATTCTACAAGTCGTCGTTTCTTTTGTTTCCATCTTAGGTCAACAGTAAACAAACTAAAATCTCACTCAAAAAGTGTCCGCAGCAACATTTTCATATCGCGTCAGTTTGGCAGAGTTCTCATTTTACATTACATATGACATAGTAGTGTGCTCGTGCTGTTTTCATAGAATCTGTACAATATATCGGTCCCTTAATCTGTTCAATTGATTTCCAGGTTAAAAGCAAGTCATTATGGTAAATGTAATACCGTTTGATCTGTGTTGAGATCATATTTGTCATCAATATTCCTCACACGGCGTCCGCTGAACTAGATCTTAACAAATTATCACCGCCATTGAATGGTAACCTAGTTTTGGACCGAAGCCAACCGCAGGTCTATATACAACACGCTCTTCATAGTACAGGCCCGTAAAGAGTTTAATCAAGAAACACTTATCTTGCCCAANGGCGACAGCTCACACCATTGAACCACCGACTTCAATATGTCCATGAGTTTTTATCATTTCTATAATCTTCGATACTATAGTAAGCTCTTTTAATTAAAATCGACTTTACATGAGACTTAAATTTATGCAGGGCAAATCAATTATATTTTGTGGTAGCTTATTCTATATTTTAATGCTTACTCTCACAAATGAGTTCCCGACCTTATGCAATCTGAGATTTGGAATGGCAAGTTTGTGTTTGTTTCTAGTCTTCAAACTTCAAACTATGATTATCTGAATTTTTAAAATACATGTATTGTATACATTTTGTGTACATAGATGACACAGTCAAAATGTACTGAGATGGCAATGTTAAAATATTTACATATAAAAAAGTTTTAAAAAAAATAATAATAATAACTTTATTGCACAAAAAAAAATACACAATACACAAAGGAACATAACAGTTGTACAATTAAGGCGGTCTTATCGCTATAAAGTAATCTCTTCCAGACAACCTTCATGAGAGGAAATAAATAAAGTTGTAGATGAAATGAGTCAAATATTGTGCAAAAACGAAGTTAGAAATAAAGAAAAGATAAATACAATCCAATACATACATTATTTATAAGATCAATTTACACAACATACATACTATACAAATAGAGACAGGAGTACAAGTCAAGGACGAATAAGTGACAAGAAGTGAGTTTTAACGCGGGACTTGAAAATAGGTAAGGATTGAGATTCACGGATAGACATGGGTAGAGAGATGGTAGGAATTCCAAAGGCGAATTGACGGACAACAAAGGATTTAGAAAAGTAACTAGAGGAATGAGGAGGAACACTTAGGTGAAGTTTACGACAAGATCGAAGATTAGCACTCATTGTGGTTGGAAGGTCGCTCAAGTTTAATCAAGTAAGTTTCACTAATGTCAGGATAACAACAGTCAGCGTAATCTAGGACAGGCAATAATAGAGCTTGTACAAGTAAAATTTTGGTAGGAATCGGCAAAAAATTACGGAGTCTACTGATGGAACTTGCTGAAGCATACAATTTCCTGCTCACCTCACCAATCTGCTTATCCAGGACAAAGAACTGTCAGGAAAAGACCCAGATTCTTCACGTCTTTACTATAAGGAAGGAATTCCATCAAACAGAATAGCTGGCATGGTATCCCAATTTACTCGCGAAACCAACCCCGGGCTGCCAATGACAATGACTTGAGTCTTGTTAGGGTTAACCTTGAGTCCAAAAGCCTCGCTCCACTCCAAAACTCGGGCTAAATCAGTATTTAGGACCTGCACAACTTCGTGAATACTATCAAGGCCACCCTGTGAATAATTTGAAGATCGTCTGCATATAGGTGGTAGAAAGAAGAGAGATTGTAATTGTATTAATAAAAATAGAAAAAAGAAGAGGGGACAAAACGCCACCTTGCGGAACGCCAGCAGAAATTACACGCCATGCTGAGAATGAATCTTCAACACGAACACGTTGCCGTCGTCCATGCAAGTAACTGTGAAACCAATCAAGCACCGTTGGAGATATGTTAAATATATTTTAAAAGGTTCCTATGACATCAAGAAATACTGCTAGTACCTAGGACACTCAATATTGTCAAAGCACGTGGAAGAGAATTGCGCATAAAAGTGAACTGTTGTAGAACGATATAGGATTGATCATTACTCGTATACCTACTACACATTGCGGTAGAAATATATGTGAGGTGATTTAAATAAATATCCACAGACATCTAGCCCCTAATTAAACATTTGCCTGTAGTAAACTACTAAACAACGGATAAACATACTAATATCCTTTTTTTAATACATAATATACAAAAGAAAGCAACCAGACCAATATAAACAGACATGTTCATGCATAATTGATTGTCCTGCCCGATGATCGAACCCGCAACCCTCTGTGCAATAGCCGAAGTCACTCAATCTGATCCTATGCACATATTTTCAGAAATCTAAATATAATCTGTGAAAGACTGTCTACAGTACTCAACTATACACATGTCCCAAGTTGATTTAATCAATTGATCCTACCTACATAGATAATATTCATAGTGATTTCATAGTTCATATACCGAGACGATGCCCGGGGAGGCCTCAGCTTATTCCGTATCCTACACTATTGAAAAGGAAGCCAGAGATCCCATATTGTGTATGTAAATCATCGATAGAAAAACACCTGAGAAAATAGTAATTGAAACACTGAAATTATTATATACCTACATAGATAATAACATTTATCTTTTTACATATTGTTGCTTTTGTCAATTCCACCAGATGTTAAATAAATTATATCAATTAGGGAATTAAAATGCAGACGCGTACCTAATTTAAGTACATGATATGGTTAAGCACATGCAAATATTCGTTAAAATCAGCTGTAAGTATATCGTTTTAGTTACATAACTTGAATACGAAGCTGAGTCACCTGACAGACATTGTTATGCTAAAACGAAGCTCTATGAAATAGTAGGTAGGTAATTAAAATGTAATTTTAACCCCCGAAACACGTGTAACGTGTCTGTGTGCGTGCGTGGGTAAGTTTATGTGTGGGTATGCATATATAAAAAATAATAGTTTTCGTACGTTAAACCAATTCCAATTGTATTATTTTGTATGTTTTAGATGTCTGTTTGATGAATATCTCTCAAAGATGGCTGCTACCATAAAATGAGGGATAGATGAGATTTCTGATCCTTCAAATAATGTACATATCCGATGAATGTGCATTGGATGGGTGGCCGCAAAGCCTTTAACGAGTTGACGTGGTCTGTAACGATCCAATCACCCAATAGCCTATCAATGTGGAAAAGCGGCCCTTGGCCTCTTTATACAAGCTGATTAAAGGCGATTGACTATTGCCCGCTGAAGCTGTAAAATTAGCGATATTAATTTGAATCCCACTCTGGGACGCTCATTGCAAAACTAGGCTAGCTAGTCTACAGTTGCCCAGGGCAAGTAACAGAGATAAAATTACTATTCTAACAAATGTATTATTGAAACAATTTTACTAGGTGGTAGACTCGATACTGAGTCATCTAGGTAGGTACCACCGCAGTGCCAAATACCGTCCCGTGAAATAAGAGAGCTATGCACTTTTGTGTTTCGGGAGGAGGGCACTGTAGCTAGTGAAATTACCGGGTAAGGAGACCTAACATCTTTTGTCTTGGGTGACGGGCGCAGTGCGGCATTGATGGAGAATAATAACAACCGTCTATCAGTTGTTGGTCTCCTTCAATGCCGCTCTCTCATGGTCAGGCGTATCCCTTACTATCAGGTGAGCGTCCTGGGCGTCCTGTTCACATCGTTACATAAAAAAGCCATTTTGTTATTATTTATATACTCACTCCTGAAGTCTCCAATGAAGCCGATCGATATGACCTTAGAGTTGAACCCGCGGACGCTAGCGCCGACGTGATCCCAGCCGGCGCCTTCGTACACCTTTCCATTGCCGCCGATCATGAAGCTGAAAATATATTCATTTAAGCTTTTTCTTCATGGGTACGCAAACGAGTAGACGATTCACCTAATGGTAAGCAAATGATATCGCCACTCCTGGATACCTGCACGTTACTACAAGGACCTACGAGAGCATTGCCAATCTTCACCCCTCAAAAAGAGACGATATAGGAAATAAGAGGACAGTGGTAGAGGTGGTGGTCGCCATCGCGGCGGACAAAGCGCGTAAAGCATTTCAGACCACACGCAACAATTTAACTCCAAGATTCCGTCCCCGCCGGCGGGGCCTTCGTGGCGAGTCTCAGTTGGTTCGACCAGTCCCTATTCGCATTACCGGTACGTACCCGGTTGCTTTTCTCATCATTTTTACTGATATGTAGGTAGAATAAGAAGGCCGTGTAAGCTCTACATGAGATCTGATATCTTTTTTACAGCGCAAACCTTACGTGGCCGTCTTTGCAACATTTACCATGAAATGTGTATGGTGGGATAATGCTTAATGGATCTTACTTGTAAGGTACATCAACCCGGTTGGATTGTATGTAGTTGTCGCGGATGCTCTTCGCGATGCGCGCGCAGGCGTCGTCGGAGTCGCAGGCGCCGGTGACGGTGTGGTGGATGACGGCCATGGGCACGGGCTGCTGTAACACGTCCGTGCGACGGGTGGCCTCGCCGCTCCATTCCTTCGACGGTACTATGGTCAGTGCGTTACCTAAGTGATAACCAGTAAATACATTAAAAACGCACTCCATAAAAGCTACGTTCCCTTGAAAAAGTCCATTTAAATCAGCTTTATAAAAGTAAGTATGGGTACATTTACATCTAGTGCCTAGATAAATCCAGCATGTTACCTACATGGCACATAGTCTCAGGGAACTACTCTTCCTATCGCAGTCCCCCATTCGCGCCTGATATCCTGGCTTATCTCACCCAGCCTCCACCAGCGACCTTTCGCATGTCATCGGGCCGAGCGTCCTACGCTACGCTTGCCGAGACGCGGTCTCCACTCCGGAACTCGTCTGCTCCAACCGCCATCGATTCTGCGACATACGTGCCCAGCCCACTGCTACTTCAACTTACCACTGCCATCTCTTAAAACATTATTACAGTAATATTCCTTCGCATTTCCTGATACAATAATGCCGACGTAATTCTGTTTTAGAAGATGGCGGTAAGCCCACTGTTACCGAAAATCCAAAAAAAAGTTGCGCTGAATTGATTACGTGATTAAATAATTATTTTTAAGTTAATTGAATTCTTTCAAACGACACTTGACTACTCAACTTTGTATACTTTTCATATTAAAATGAAATAGTATAAAAGATGACTTACCGCCCGCAGCAAATAAACAGACACTAGCTAACAAAATTTTGAACATTTTGAAACAATTATACTGTATCGCTTCCGTGCAACGAATGAGCCGAATTTTTCAGGTTGAGTCTTAAGTAGCATACTAGGGGTAATCACATGTCAGAGGGAAGGGGGAGGGGTGATAGATAATGAATTGTGTCTTGGTCTGACTAAGGTGGCATGGCATGATACTCAAAACCCCCTTAAAATTTTACGGATAAAATAATAATGTAGAGAATTCATAAATAGTCAAAAGTATTGTAGACGCATTTAAATATGTTTTTTTTATATAATTGTTATTAATGTATACTTCCACTTTGTTATTAAAATCGAATGAAGAAGTACGTATGTAGCCGCAACAAATAATCTGTGCTCATACATCTTTTTGTCGAGCCTGCTTATCTATGAAACAATTGGATTTCACGTACAACAAGTGTCAGCGGGACACTTTCAAAAAACCCGTTCCGGACGACCCCAGAGCAGCCATTTCATCATCAGCTCATTAAACGTCCCCACCGAGGGGCACGAGCCTACCCGTATAGGGTGATTAGGCCTTAGTCGTCCACGCGGGCCCAGTGCGGATTGGACGACTTCACACACAACCTTCGAATCTCTTCGCAGGCGTGCATGAAGGTTTCCTCACGATGTTTTCCTTCACCGTAAGAGCGTCGGATAACGTACATATATTTTCGAAAATTCGAAAATACATTGGTACGTGTCGGGATTTGAACCCCAGCCCTCCCGGTAGGAAGGCGACAGTCCACACCACTGAGCCACCGACGCTCTGAGCAGCCATTGACTAGGGGAAATCCAGACGGATAGAAGAAGTATTAGGTGATGTCACTAAGCAAAAGGAAAAATATAAGCAGCAAAGAGATATGTTCGTTTGGTTCATTGTATCTTGTAACAGGCATTACATCATTGCGTGTAGTGTGTATGCGTACACTTTTAAAGAATTAACGAGTAACTACATGTCGCCGTTACAGTCGTAGTTTAACAATAAGTAGGTACCTACCTAGATTTTACCCGCGGCTTCGCCCGCAATAAATTCTGGGGCTAACACGGATCTCCTTTCTGATTGAGAACACAGAACAAAACTCTAAACAGAATATATTTATTAATACGCTAATAACAGTGTGTAGCTGTGTACACAGGAAAGAAAACCATTGGTCAAATTATACAATAATGTCTTTCTTTGTTTTGTAGAGTGATCTTAGGGCCACCCTGTTGCAGTGCGTGTTTACCACACTGATGATTTCAGGCAGCAACTCGCAAATATCTTCCGCATTAATCTATTAAAGTTTATTGACATCAAACAGAGAACAAATTTGATGAATAGTTCCTGTCTTCTGTGTTAGCTTTGCTAAACTTCGGGTTAAATCAACCCATTATTATTATTTTAAAACCTCGGCTAAGAAGCCTAAGCAATCTCAATTGGAGTTAGCAGTAATATTATTATCAACATAGGTATTAAGTGAAAACCAGCCTACATCTTCTTAAAACTCTATTGTAATGTAGGTATATTACCTGTCCCTTTCGAGTCTGTTCCAATAAATAAATAAAATTGGCCAAGCGGGAGTTGGACTCGCCGTGGAGGGTTCCGCAGCAGCAAGTACGAGTAACATAAAATAAAGTCATTTTTTTAATTGGGCACCTACTACGGCATTAATATAAAAATAGTGGTTCACCGTTTATGACGTATAAAAAAAAAATCGATTTTATCAACCCCATAGTTTAGAAATTAGTGGGGGGTAGGACACACTTTTTTCAACTTTGGAAGTGTCTTTCGCGCAAACTATTCAATTTATAAAAAAAAATATTAGAAACCTCAATACTATTTTTTAAAACAGATTAACACATTGATACCCCACACGTGGGGATACGATGAATAAATTTTTTGGAGTTTCAGTTCAATGTATGGGGAACCCCAAAATATATTGATTTTTTTTTAAGTTTCTTATTAAACAATAGCAGTTCACAGAATACATATACGTACAAAGTGTAAATAGTGTAGTGCTTATAGTTTCGGACAAAAAATTGGGTGTGATTTTCAGTAGGAACGCCCTCTCACTATGTAAACTTTAATATCGTAGAAAGCAGGGCCGGATCTACCAATGGCTAGATGGGATGTAGCCCAGGGTCCTGGAGGTTCAAGGGACCCCAGACCTCGCTAAAACAATAGGCGATAATTAAAAAAATATTATATATATTGTAAAGTTGGTTTACGGATATATTTTTATGGCTAACATCAACATCATAAAAACATTGATTAAAAAATTTCATACTTGTCTAATATTGAGTTAAGGGGGAAATACCTACGTGAAAAAGGATATTTTCATGCCGATTTTATAACTTTAATATAAGATTAGATAAAATTATTTATATGCATTAAGAACTTTAATGGGATATAAAGTAATAAGTACCGATTATTTTATAAAACTCTATTCAAAAGGTTTCTTTGAACATATTTTGTCACTCTTATTGTCATTTTAAGCTCATGATGATTTCCAGTAGGCATGATCTCAAGCTCTAGACTAAATAGCACCAGTCGATACCTACATTGGCAGAGCCTCCAGAATACGTTTCTATGGAGTCGAAGGCTTTCTCGTAGTCTACAAATGGCCATATACAGTAGCTAGATAACGAGTACCGCATCGTTCTTTGAATAAACTTCGGACAGTATGGATGCCTGATCTGGTAATTCGGAAATTCTTCAAGTCTTTCACAACCCTGGAAAACAAACTATATAGACGTGGCGTGAACGAGACATCCCACACTTCTAGACAACATCTCCATGCCCAATGGATGGTTTGTTCGCGTCCACTTTTTTTTACATGAACTAACATAAAGTGATTAATTTTAGAAACTTTGACTTATAAGTTTTGTATTGCTTGGGTATATCTTTTTATGTATTGGATAAACAAACTATATTAAAGATATTTCTTTTAGGAAGAAGAACCACTTGTTGTATATACAGTATGTAAAGTTCTCATATTTCCTGTTTAGTTCTAAGCTTGATGCACACTGGATGGTTAAGATACGAATCTCTAATTCATAACGTAATCACCTGCTGGTCGCGAGGACAACTGGGAGGAAAACTTATTTATCACCTGGGGGACAGAGCTTAATGGGAACTTCCTACTGAGGAATATCCGAACGCATCGAATAAATAATTTATCACCGATTGATTGAATTGACGACCCATTTGGTGTAGTGGTACAAATATTTGTGTTGCGTGAACATGCCCGTTTGTATTGGTCTGGGTGTTTACTATGTATAATATGTATGAATTTATAAAAATCCTGTGTATAAGTATTTTTATCAGTTGTTTAGTACCCTAAATACGTAGCTGTTATACAAGCTTCACGCTTAACTTGGGACTAGATGGCGCTGTGTGAATGTCAGTGGATATTATTATGATAAATTATGTATGATCTAACGAAAGACTTGATATGTGATGACCAAATAAACAATTGCTTACAGCACAAATGCAGAAAGTTTAGCATGTGGTCATTAGCTGATTTGCATGATGAAATAAATTCATCACGTTTAATGACTAAAAGTTTCCAAATTTAAAAATCTGCAAGCCCGGGATGTGTCTTCTTTGTATTTTTAAGTTAAACTTTTGTAGGTACTGAGAAATCGTTCATATGTTCTAAATTCTTGTACAAAAATAAATATTTCTTTTTTTCTCTCATTCATCAACTGTGGACTGTTACTACCTACTGGATAAAGGCAAATAAAAATTTTTATTTGGTTGTTATATAAAAAATATAGTTGATGAATGAGACAAGACACTGTTTATTTATTTTGTTTAAGGACAACCAACATAACAAATGATAATCAAATTTACATACTCACTTAAACGTTACATTACAAATCTTTGTTATACTAAACGCGCTCTCATGACATGCAACAATTTATGCCCTTGAAGAGAAGACTATTAATTTATACCACAAAAATAAACTCAAAAAAGATATTATATGTTTTATAAACGATTATTGTCTATGCCTGAGGTTGGACATTGCTCAATGAGGCCATGTCTTAATAACATTCTGCAGCGCGTCTCCAGGACTGATAGTGGTGACCAGCTGACGAGCTCCCACCAGCCTGGTTAGTCTTCGGACAAGTGCTTGTTCTGGAGGCCGAAGGCCAGAAGATTAGACCTGCTTGCAAAGCCTGTGGCGTCGGTGTGACATCTGGCAAAACAGAAATATTTTTGTCCGACTTCAAAAAAGGAGGTACTTCAATTCGACCGTATATATGCTTTTTTAAGTGTGTTGCGAAATATCTTCGTCGCTTCGTCAAAGGGAGACCAGAGAAATCGAACTCCATTACTCCAGAGCAACTATCGACAGCAGTATATTTAGTCCAAGTGCCAAAAAAACTCTTCACAGTAGTAAGCTCATGCCCCTCGTTGGGGACGTATAATGAGCTGATGATGAAAAGGCGTTAGCCACATGCCCGATGAAACTGTATTTGCAACCAACAGCGGTAATAAGCCGATGTCCGAATCCTCGGATTCGGATATCGGCTTATTGGGATGGCGTTAGGCTCGTTGCATAACTATTTTATGCTGAGAGCTATCTGCAACCACCAGCGAAAATTAAAAACAACTAAAATACTGCTTATAATATCACCATTGCAACAAATAACAGATAAAAGTCTTAAAGAAAGCACAGTACTAACCCCTAAAGTCTCCAATGAAGCTTATTGATATGATCTTGAAGTTGAACCCGCGGACGCTAGCGCCGACATGATCCCAGCCGGCGCCTTCGTACACCTTCCCATTGCCGCCGATCATGAAGCTGAAAATATAGTTATTTCTTCATTATGGTCCCCCTGTGTAAATATCCATACATATTCATTCACTCATCAATCACACTGCTAAGAGAGGCTCGACCCACCACCCAATGGCTTGAAACAATCTTCCAGATATACAGGCCAAAACTTGCCAACTAGTTTTACTACTACTAGGTGATAGAATGGGTACTAAGTCGTCTAGGTACTACTACCGCAGTGCAAGATATCGTCCCGTGAAACAGGAGTGTTATGCACTTTTATGTTTCGGGATGAGAGTACTGTAGCTAGAAAAATTACCGTGAATAAGAGACCTAACATCTGTTGTCTCTGGTGTCGGGCGCAGTGCGGCATTGACGGAGAATAATAACTGCCTGTCAGCCTCATTAGATGCCGCTCTGTCATGGTCAGGCGTATCACTTACCATAAGGAGAGCGTCTTGACCGTCCTATACAATATAACATAAAAAAGCAACAACGCGAAAGCGTCTCTGGTGTGTCACGGGGCTGCTCCAACAGCATTCTGACTCTAATTGCGAGTAGACTGGACTTCTGCATTTTAAGACACAGCTGCACAATTGCAGGTTTTTTTTTTCTTTTTGAATTGATTTTGTTGTTAGCCGCAGATGGCCTTAACGACGTCACCGGATGAAAATGGCGAGCCTAGCTCAGCCGATGATTGGCTCCGGTCGCGGCACGAGACCGCTTACGGATACCTATCGAAGTAGGAGAAGAAGGACGGCCACTAAGGGCGCCCACTAGGGCTCGAACCTCGACTTAGTGCCGTTTTTTATTATTTATATTTTTAATTCACGTAAGATATCCCGATCCTCCGCTTTCTAGCATCTACCAGTGAAATTTCGCAAGTCGGAACGAAAGGCGTTCTACGCTACGCTTGCCAAGACTGTGTCCTGTCAAAAATTCGTCTGTTCCAACGGCCATCGGTTCGGCTCACTGCCACTTCAACTTATTGATTCGGCTAGCTACGTGTATGTCGATAACTTTGACTTCGAGTAAGTATCTAAGGAATAACATTATTTGTTTTTATCTCTGAGGGAAACTCAGAGCTATGTCCGGAATAAATTTCGCAGTCAGTGTATATGTCTCAGCTGCATATGTTAGTTCGGATAGGACGCATTGCTCAAAGGACTTTTATCTTAAAATATTGCGCATCGTCATCAGCTCATAACTTAACGTAATTTACTCCACAGTCGAATCACACCGACTGAAGCATATCGGTTGTGGCATGATCATTGAACACGGTTTTTGTCTTGTCTACATTCATGCTAAGCTACTACATCAGGAAAATTCATTGAGGCTGGTCAGCATCACAGCAAGCTCATCCGAAGTATTTTTTTCTATATGAATAATATTACGTACTTGTAAGGTATATCAACCCGGTTGGATTGTATGTAGTTGTCGCGGATGTTCCTCGAGATGCGCGCGCAGGCGTCGTCGGAGTCGCAGGCGCCGGTGACGGTGTGGTGGATGACGGCCATGGGAACGGGCTGCTGCAACACGTCAGTGCGACGGGTGGCCTCGCCGCTCCATTCCTTCGACGGTACTATGGTCAGTGCGTTACCTAAGTGATAGCAAAACACACTAATATGAGAGAAAGTTTGGGAGTGTGTCATATTTGTTAATTCTTCACGTCGCTTCGCCAGAAGCGATTTCAATAAAAGGTATAGAGCTAGCTGACACCCAAGCTAGATTAACTTATAAGCTGCATTTTGACAATAAAGTAAAGCTGCGTTTTGACATTCGGTGTTGCGGTTGAGACGTCGACTGCAACACTAAGGGTTCCGGGTTCGATCCCCGGGCAGTACAAACATTTGTGTGCATGAACATGTCTGTTTGAGATGGTCTATGTATAATATTGTTACGAATTGACGTAATTAAAATGTCATTAAAATGGCGGCTAATATATGACGTCAGACCATAACCATAGACAGTAGAGTATGACATGCGAATTGTCAAATAGCAAAGAGTCTAGTATGTTCTAGATAATTCGCGAACTATGTAGAATGACGTCGACGCTTCGAGCTCAGCG
>PQWD01002422.1:45907-124174 GCA_019425675.1 Leucinodes orbonalis | reverse complement strand
TGGGTGGAAGGTTTCTCGAGTGGCGTCCGCGTAACGGAAAACAAACGTAGGCCGACCCCCAACCAGATGTCTGATGAATTGGTTAAGGTGGCAGGTAGCAGCAATGGATGTCAACTGCAAGCGGATCGCGTCCGCTGGAAATCAGTTAGGGAGGCCCTCGTTCAAGCAGTGGACTTTTTAGAGTTGTAATGATGATGATGATACAAATCATAAAGTTGCAATTTCAGAATAAATGTAATCCCACCAAAACATTTCAAACGTATTCAATTTCAAAAGTTACTAGGGGCACCAAAAGTTTTTAGCCTACTAGCGGCAAATTTTTAAATCCGCCATTGATTTGAAGTAAGAGTACTGGGATAATCGAAACTTTTAAATTAAAACTCCGACATGTCTGATTGTACCTAATTCTATGGACATGCATTGCCACGTCAACATCGACCAATCATAGAGCGGTGTATTATTTGCCGCATTTCGAAGAAGCGTTGGATTAAACACTCTTCTATGATTGGCCAAAAAATATAGAATCTTGCAAATGAATATTCGTTTTAAATTTACTACGAGACGTTTCAAAATAATGAATTTACGGAAATGTAACGTATAATAATACAATTTATCTCTAATAAAGAATCCTGCGAAAAGATTTTCTAGGAATTTAATCAATTTACGATTCTTGCTATACTATTTATTTTCCAGTGACATAAACATATTTATACAGGTAACGAAACGTTGAAACTTATTAGAAAAAAAAGAATGTCACAAACGGCTGCGCGGGCTAAATTTATTTATATTGTGGTTTCGTAATTTTATCGCAAATTTCTGATTTTAAGGTATTATATTTGATAATTGTTCCATAAAAATAAAGAAAACGCTTATTTACTGTTTAAAGATTTTAATCCTGCATTACAATTCATTGTCATATTTATTGATTTTCTTAGTAAACATGAAGTTTTGTTCCTTAGGTTGTTGCAAAAATAACATATTATTTTTCTTTATACACGATGACAATGTACATTAAAATGTAATAAAATCATAAGCAAAACTTTCATTTTCTTTCAGCAATTATTTTATTCAAATGGCGAGACATGTGGCTGAAGTGGATATTCATGCTTCAGATTCCCAAGAAAGTGATCTTAGAGACGTGGATGTCAGTGTGGACCTTATCGACGACCGTTTGTACTTAGGTATATGCCCGTAGCTATATTACCAAACAGTCTCGTATGAATTATATACCAAGTCATTAACATTCATTATAAAATTAACAGGTAATGTAGCATGTGCACATGACTACAAAACTCTTCAAAAACTTGGGATTACACACATATTGACACTTGATCTGGTCCCATTGCCTAGAACTATCTTGGACCGCACATACCTGACTTTCAAATATGTAAAATGTAAGTTTTAAATTATTATATGTGATTTGAATCTAATTAGAGTAAAAGCAATATGATTGTTGTTTTAAATATTTGTACAGTATCTGATATGCCAAAAGAAGACCTAATAACCCATCTGCCTGAAACAAATGAGTTTATAAAAGAAGCCATTGCTGCTGGGGGCATGGTGCTTGTTCACTGGTATGTAAAAAAATATTAACCATATTTGAATTTGTATGAAAGTATGATATTTGAGTTTTTGCGTTCATTCTATGCGTGCTTATGTTCACAAACAACCTTAAATCAGAATAAATAATCCCAGAGTAATTTTGTAAAGCTCAATTTTAAAATGACTTAAAATCAATATTTTATTACTATGTGGTAGACTCGATAGTGAGTCGTCTAGGTAGGTACCACCGCAGTGCCAGATATCATCCCGTGGAAAACAGGAGTGTTATGCACTTTTGTGTTTCGGGATGAGGTACTGTAAACTTAAGTGAAATAACCAGGTATAAGAGACTAACATCTGTTTACATGTCTCGGGTGATGGGCGAAACGATGTGGAATTGATGGAGATAATAACTGTCTACCAGATTTGGTCTCTTTAATTGCTGCTCTTTCATGGTCTGGTGTATCACTTACCATCAGGTTAGCGTCCAGACCGGCCTGTACATTTATAACATAAAAAAAATATATATATATATTGTCAAGTCATAATTTATATTCTTCCAGTTTCTTTGGTGTATCCCGCTCTGCAGCAGTGGTGATAGCTTACATAATGGAAAAATATGGTCTTTGCTATGAAGACGCATTTGTTCTAGTCAAAAGCAAACGGCGGTTTGTAAGTCCCAATGTGGGGTTTGTGGCACAGCTTAAATTGTTTGGCCACATGGGCTACCAAATAAATAGAGATGACCCAAGGTTCAAGCAGTTCCGACTCAAAATGGCTGGCCAAAAGCTTAAACAAGGTAATACATTTTTAATAAATATCCACTGGCATTCACACAGCACCATCGAGCCCCAAGTTAAGCGTGAAGCCTGTAGTATGGATAGTAAACAACAGATAAGCATTCTTATTTTTTTTGTATATACATACATAGAAAGCACCTAGACCAATGCAAACAGATATGTTCATGCACACAAATGTTTGTACTCCCAGGGATCGAACCCAGAACCCCAGGTCTAGTAGCCAACCTCTCAACCATTACACCAAATGATTTTATTTATAATACAGATGTTTATGTACAGATTGTTCAAACAATATTGCATGCTGGCTTTAAATTATTTTGAAGTTGTGGCCAAGTGCTCTCAAATCACGCTTTGAATTATATTTAACCCATTGCCAGGCTCTGGCTAATAAGAGGCTCCATTTGATTACATAAAAATAAAGTTTTGGATTAAACCCAAATTAAAATCAGAGGATTAAACCTTAGCCAGATAAGGTTTAATCGGAGGCCAAAAGTTATAGGAAAGTATGTTATGGGCCTAAGTTACCCAACTTTAAGACCTGCATTCCTGTTGCCTACACAACAACACTGAAAGGAAAACTTCATTCACCACACCACCATATCTTTGTCTTAATTTTAACTTCAACATCGCGCGAAATTTTCCTTTATTATATGAATTCCAGTAAAAATTCTACCCCAACTGTTTGCGGACTTGGTGAAACCGGATCCCGGGCTAATCCGCGAGCGGCCCGACCCCATAGTGTACCGCTGCAAGAAGTGTCGCCGCGTAGTCGCCAGCCAAAACAACATCATACCGCACCTACCTAAACAGGCATGTTTCTTTTAAGGCGAGGATACACATGAATGAATGTTACCGATACATCATCATCAGCTCATTAAACGTCCCCACCGAGGGGCACGAGCCTACCCGTATAGGTGATTAGGCCTTAGTCGTCCACGCGCGGGCCCAGTGCGGATTTGGCGACTTCACACACAACCTTCGAATCTCTTCGCAGGCGTGCATGAAGTTGTCCTCCGATGTTTTCCTTCACCTAAGAAAGCGTCGGAATAACGTACATATATTTTTCGAAAATTCGAAAATACATGTACGTGTCGGGATTTAACCTCCAGCCCTTGGTTAGAAAGGCGAAGCCACACCACTGAGCCACCGACGCTCTACATTTTACCGATACATTGCAAGTAATACTGGCATGAAAGTTGTGTCCTTGCATGCCAGTGTTCCCAGCGCGTATATACAGGACAGTTTGTGAGAGTCTACCTATTGTTGCCGCCAAAAATGAATTACAATTGCAGGGAATTAAACAAAAATGTGTTGTTCTCAGCAATTGAATGTTTAGCTAAATTAATGGTGGATACCAGTTAGTGTATACACATGACAGTGGCTGGCACCTGCAAGAAGTTGGTGTCCTAGTGTGCAAGTAACGGGCATGTGTATCCTAAGCATTATGTGAAAGCTGACATGAAGACATTCAAGCTAATACCCAGTGTCTATGTACACGTATTTTTATGAATAAGTAAACTATTCTACTGTGAAGTGTATATTACCTCTGTTCCTGGTAATGCTATTATCCAAAAACCTGGTATTTGTACTAGCTATTTTGCCTCTCCTAAAACCCAGAGGTGCATAATACTCGATTTTATCCCCGCCCCGAGTCTACCACCTAGTAACTTCGATTATCATAATCAGCTCGTTAAACATCCACGAGCACGAGCCTACCCTAGGTGATAGTCGTCCACGCGGGCCTAGTTTGAGTTGGCCGACGTCACGCACATCCTTTAAATCTCTTCGCAGGCTTCCTCACGACGTTTTCCTTCACCGTAAAACACATTGGTACGTGGCGGATTTGAACCACAGCCTTCCGGTAGGAGGGTAACAGTCCAAACCAATGAGCCAACGACGCTCTTCATAACGATACTTGAAGTTTATTTTTATAAATATATGATGTTAAATTGTAATTCCACACTTTTCCAGGTAAAAGTGGAACTCGCAAAGAAAGGCATAAGGCCTCCACCCAGCAAATTGACTGGACTGAACTGTGCAGAAAATGGAGAGATACTTCTAAAGAAGTTAAAAAGCCTGGCTTGCCAGATAATGGAGGAGACAGACCACGACAGTCCGGGGAAGAGTCCAGAACACCACCAGGAGGACAGCGATGAGGGATCCAGTCAGGTTAGCTAAGCAAATTCTTTTTATTCCTTGTGGCAAGCAAACAATTAATCAAGATAATTTACTAGGTAGTAGACTCGATACTGAGTCGTCTAGGTGGGTAACATCACAGTGCCAGATATCGTCTCATGGAACAGGAGTGTTATGCACTTTTGTGTTTCGGGATGAGGGCACTGTAGCTAGTACACTAACATGAAAAAAAGATTCGTAGTTATCATTAAGAAACCTTTGAAAAAAAAATATATATATACTATTCATCAGGAGTCGACGATTCCGCAATGCTTAAAGACAAAAGTCTTTGAGCAATGCGTCCTACCCGTGCTAACATACGCAGCTGAGACATGGACACTGACTGCGGGATTGGTTCACAAGTTCAAAGTCACTTAACGCGCAATGGAGCGAGCTATGCTCGGAGTCTCTCTTAGGGATAAGATCAGAAATGATTTAATCCGTAAGAGAACTTAAAGTTACCAAACATAGCCCGCCGGATCAGCAAGTTGAAGTGGCAGTGGGCTGGTCACGTATGTCGCAGAACCGATGGCCGTTGGAGCAGACGAGTTCTGGAGTGGAGACCGTGTCTCGGCAAGCGTAGCGTAGGACGCCATCCGGCCCGATGGACCGACGACTTGCGAAAGGTCGCTGTTGGAGGCTGGATGAGGAAAGCGGAGGACCGGGATATCTGGCGCAAAATGGGGGAGACCTATGTCCAGCAGTGGACTGCGATAGGTTGAATAGGATAGGATTGATCAGGAGTAGTGTTGCCTAGTTTCATCAAGAGGCTATTGATTGAAAGCTGACATTTATAATCTTAGTGTAATATATACTTACATTACAAATGTCATCTAAGTACAGTATTGGTCTGGGTGTTCTCCATGTATTTACTAAAAAAAGTGTGTATGTTTATCCGTTGTTTACTAGCCCCGTACAGGCTTCACGCATAACTTGGGGCTAGATGGCGCTGTGTGAATGTCAGTGGATATTCATTTATTATTTATCGAAATAGGTTTCTTTGAAAAACCCTAGGAAACTTGTAAAGTGATATATTTTCAGCATTTAGACGGGTACAGCGAGGGCAACTTGGTAGAGGCTAGTATAGCAGGCCGGGATGCGAGTGACGCGTGTCGGCTGATGTGGTTCGTGGAGCCGATGTCGTGGATGAAGGACGTGACGCACTCGCCGCAGGGCAAGCTGCACTGTCCCAAGTGTCTCGCCAGGATCGGCAGCTTCAGTTTGGGTTATGGGTATGTAAAAGTTGTAATGTGGGTTGTAAAAGCTATCCCACCAAAAACATTCTGTAAAAAATCTAGCCAAGTCTCGATATGCTTGTTTATCTCTAAAAAGTAATGAAATCAAGACAGACGTGCCAAGTCTAAGGTTCCTTACTGCGATTACTTTATTATAATGGTTAATGTTGTGTGACTTGGCCGTTGAACATTATTTAAACGTTAGTGGCTTTATCAAGCCTACAATTGACTGGTTATTGAATCAATTCAAGAATTTAATGTTATTTTAATTGAAATTTTATTTTAAAAAGAATTGTGATTTATTTTCTCACAAACAATATTATATTTTACACCACATTTGTCATTCTAAAATAAATCTTGGTAAAAATCCTTTATGTAGTAAGTGATCACCACCAGTGTATTCTCTTATGTTAATAATCAAATATCACATCATTTCGAAACCAGCTGACTCGAGCCACTTTGTTTTCAGGTTGTAAATGCCCGTGTGGCCAGAAGGTGGCGCCAGCGTTCTACATGGTGCCGTCGAAGGTGGAATGGTCGAACATCGTACAGAATGTGCAGGTCACAGTTTGAAGTATTTCGTTTTATATGAAGAAAGGCATATGTATGAAGCCGTGCGGTGACGGCAGGTTAGAATTCAATTCTACTCTTTATGGGTGCCGTAAAAACTTAGATCAATAATTAAGTAGATGCACAGTCACGAAACGACAACTAAAAAATATCCGAGCCCCATGACACATACGTATATATATTATTTTTAGAACGTAAAATTCATTTCAATTTTGACCTTAACGCGTCATACAAAAAGTACAAAATCAAAAGCACAAGCACACTATTATGTCAATATGACATGTAGCGAGCGATTATGAATGACAGTTTTTGAGTGAGATTGTGCATCTTGATAGTTTTATTGTTTATATAAGCGTTAAAGGCTACTAAGGGGCAAAACATACTGCAGAAATTGAATTTCATTAAGTCAACGGAACAATTAGCTAACCTGCTGGTATTACAATACGCCTGACCATGACAGCTGCAGTGTTAAGCGAGATTAATGTAGTCTTAAATGTTGCGTACTCTCTCCTGCGCCAGTCACCCGAGACAACAGATGTTAGGTCTCTTATACCCGGTTATTTCACTAGCTACAGTGCCCTCATCCAGAAACACAGGTGTAAAACACTCTATTCAACGGGACGATATCTGGCACTGCGGTGGTACTTATCTAGACGACTCAGTACTTTGTTTACCACCAATTATCAACCATTACCCTGGAAAGCGGGGATACCCAACGTACCTTTAGTGGAACTGGTGGTATCCCCGCTTTTCCAGTGGCTAGAAGATAATTGCAAAAGCATTGTCACTGTAGGAAAGTAAGCTCAGTAAGTCAATGTAAGATCTGGGTTGTCATGCAGGGTCATTTTTATAGTGAATTATAATCATAGGCAAAGGGTATAAAATAAATAAATATCCTCTGACATTCACTAAGCGCCATCTAGCCCCAAACTAGCATTAGCCTGTAATATAGTTATGAAACGAAGGATAAATATACTTATCGAAGTAAAATGCTAGTAGTGATTATAAACACTTGACCAATAAACCAGACAAAATAATTAAGGTCATTGGTTGTCGGTCACTAGTGGGCAAAATGGCGCTTATTGGTGAATAACTTTTTTAGATGAAATTGATTTTTATCCCAAGAAAGTAGGCCTAAAATAAATAATTATACGTACTCGATTGATACAGTCTATTCGAATTTTTGAATGCAACTTATTCATTCATTATTATATTAAAAATAAATTATATAATTATATATATAATTTAATTACAGTGTTGTGGGTTTTTGGTCGGATGTTACTGTGTGACCCTGTGAATCCTTGAAAGCATAGGAAGTAATGAAAAATCATAATAGGAGTGCCAATACTCTGGTTTGTATAGTGTTAAGACTCAAAATAGATAAAATTTCTTATTCAAAGCACGTTTTTATCAAATCTTCATGTCAAATAAAAGCGATAATAATAAAAGACAAATAATTATGATAGCTTAGTTTTTTACGCACTCAATATATAAATCTGAAATACTTTAGAGCATTTATTATGAATTTTGAATCATCTGATTTTTTCACAAAAAATAATTACGTTTAGTTATTTTTATATGCTGACGAAAATAAAATATTCTAATGAAAATAGTGTACTTTCTTTTACTTTTAGTTAATCAACTGTCTTTCGAACGAAATAATATTTTTTTCAAAAAATGTGTACAGTTTGGTGCTTCTTTACTTGTAAATGTGTTAAATGAAATTTTAGGAATCCAGTGCTGTAGGTTATGTAGTTATATACATATATATATACTTTTGTATGTAATTAAATATTATTGTTTTTTTAATGTATAATTGTAATGATTGTTGATTGTTGGCTTAAATAAAACGATATTTTAAATTGTATTTTTATTCTGTTCTTATTTACATTTTTATTTGAAACTTACAAAATAACAAAGTTTTGTTAACATTTATTTAGCATTTGATTTAACAATTTTAACAAAGCTTCAAAAATAAATAACTAACAGATATGTACACAGAATGAATATACTTTGATGATGATTTGACTAGATACAAATTCAATTAAAATATTATTCTAGTTATGGTTTCATTTACATGGTTTGCACATATGTAGTATTCATTGTCCACTTGGTACTGGATTCTTTCAGTTGTTGACAGTATATTCGTTGTGTCGATCCTCATCAAGATGGAGTGTTTGTCTGTGTAGGTTGATTTTTTTTATGTTACGAAGTGAACAGGACGAGAAGGACGTTCACCTGATAGTAAGTGATACGCCTGATCATGACAGAGCGGCATTGAATGAGACCAACAACTGATTAACAGTTATCTTTCATCAAAGCCGCACTGCGCCCGTCACGCGAGATAACAGATGTTTGGTCTCATAACCAGTAATTTCACTAGCTACAGTGCCTTTATCCCGAAACACAAAAGTGCAAAGCACTCTTATTTTACGGGACGATATCTGGCGCTGCGGGCTTATTGATGGGGTCTGCCAATTGTGTAATTAAAATGAGGTCGGACTGATCTTTCATAAGGATTGTGTATATCACTATGTAATGTGTCACGTGTTGTGCGTATAACTTGTATCGGTCGTCCAGGCTTACAGCTCGGTATGTCGTGCCTGTATATACAGATGATTTGTCTGTGTGTTGGCTACGTATATGGGGAGTGTGTGTATCTGTGTGTGTATTAAGATCGTGGCTGTCTATTTAGATGTGTGTTTTGCATATTAACGTGGTATATGTCTGATCTTTCATGAAGCCGGTGCGTGTGTCCCTATATCGCTATGTAATGTGTCACGTGTTGTGCGTATGACTTGTGCGGGTCGTCCGGCCTTACAGCGCGGTATGTCGTGTAGCGCGAGCGCGTGAGATGCAGTTGTGTATAATAAGATGGTGTGTTTGTCTCTGTCTGTGTATTAAGACGTAGCGTATCAATATATAATGTGTCACGTGTTGTGCGTGTGACTTGTGCGGGTCGTCCGGGCTTACAGCGCGGTATGTCTTGTAGCGCGAGTGCGTGCGCGCGCATGAGATGCAGTTGTGTATATTAGAATGGTGTGTTTGTCTCTGTATAAAATGATTTGTCTGTGTGTATGGCTACGTATATGGTGTGTGTGTATTAAGATCGTGTTTGTCTATTTAGATGTGTGTTTTGCATATTAACATGGTATATGTCTGAACTTTCATTAAGCCGGTGGGTGTGTCCCTATATCACAGTTTTGTATATTAAGATGATGTGTTGTCTGTATATTTAGTTGGTGTGTCCCTATATCGGTGTGTTTGTCTCTGTCTGTGCATTACCACTAAGTGTATCAATATGTAATGTGTCACGTGTTGTGCGTGTGACTTGTGCTGGTCGTCCGGGCTTACAGCGCGGTATGTCGTGTAGCGCGAGCGCGTGCGCGCGCATGAGATGCAGTTTCCGTTTCCAGGCGTCGGCGAAGGCGCGCGCGCACACTCCACACGCGTACGGACGCTCGCCCGAGTGGGTGCGGACGTGGCGACGCTGGTGCATGGAAACGGGAGGTCAAACATTGAAGAGGTGGGGCTTGGTTGATTGTAACACAATTTATTAAACATATTTGTTAATTTATGAAAGAATACATATTCCTGGGAATGTGTTGGATCATGGTTAATCTTTCATGATTGTTGTGGTTGTTTACTATAGATTTGTTCATTACATTTGCATTACCTATAAATCTTTGTATTATAGCTCTTAAGATCAGTTGCGATACAGATGTCACAAGGAACACGTCTTCTTTATTTATCAAACCGGGCTACATTCAAAATTGAACCTTATATCCTAAACAATGATTAAAGAGTGACACACCCAGTTAAATTACCAAATTTATATAATATATAAATAATATTACATATTATATTACAAATGTATAACGGCACTATTTTTTTGGTTACGAGTATAATATTATAGACACAGTTCCGTAAAACAGAGCTATGGGGACAGTTATAGGCTTATAATGATGATAATAACAATACTTTGGTATGTCATAGTAAAGGGATGATGTATGTTGCTTAACCATTAATATTTTTTTATAAAAACGATCAACACTATATATCATATTTACAGTTTACATCTGTCTACTAAGATAACTTAGTTTATTTATAGCTAGCTGTTCCCCGCGGTATTTCCCGTTTAATAAGATATTTTCCCGCAGTAAAACATATCCTAAAATCGTTTCGTTAAGTCACACGACGCGCGGCCACCGCGCGGTAAAACTATGTTTTATTTTTCGAAAAAAAGTATCCTATGTTTTTCCTTATTACATCAGCTACCTGCAAAAATAGCCGCGTCCAAATCCGCCCAGCCGTTTCAGGGATTACCCGGAGCAAACAGACAGACAGGCATATGTACCGTATATTCATATGTAAGAAGAAATTTGTTAGTTCGATTTTACAAACAGACACTCCAGTTGTATGATGACTAGAACACAGACATGACAGACTACCTTCCTACATAATTATTAATGTGTGTGGGCGTGCGCTCTCGTTTGAGTACATGTATATGTCGGTGAATGCGCGAGTGTATATCCCATACTTTCCTTTTCCATATTTTATGCCTTGGTGCAGAGGGAGCACGAGTGACACCACTCGCCAGAGTGCCCGCGCTCGTGCACCACTAGGTTGCCTCCTACATCCGAGCTAGCCGCACGCCGATGAACGCGCGCGTTTGTGTGTATGAACGCGCGCGTTTTAGTGTGACCGGACGTTCTGTGTGTATGAGCGCGCGCGTCTGTGTATATGAGCGCGCGCGTCTGTGTGTATGAGCGCGCGCGTCTGTGTGTATGAGCACGCGCGTCTGTGTGTATGAGCACGCGCGTCTGTGTGTACGAGCGCGCGCGTCTGTGTGTATGAGCACGCGCGTCTGTGTGTATGAGCACGCGCGTCTGTGTGTACGAGCGCGCGCGTCTGTGTGTATGAGCGCGCGCGTCTGTGTGTACGAGCGCGCGCGTCTGTGTGTATGAGCGCGCGCGTCTGTGTATGAGCGCGCGCGTCTGTGTGTACGAGCGCGCGCGTCTGTGTGTATGAGCGCGCGCGTCTGTGTGTATGAGCGCGCGCGTCTGTGTATGAGCGCGCGCGTCTGTGTGTATGAGCGCGCGCGTCTGTGTGTACGAGCGCGCGCGTCTGTGTGTATGAGCACGCGCGTCGTGTGTACGAGCGCGCGCGTCTGTGTGTACGAGCGCGCGTCTGTGTGTATGAGCGCGCGCGTCTGTGTATGAGCGCGCGCGTCTGTGTGTATGAGCGCGCGCGTCTGTGTATGAGCGCGCGCATCTGTGTGTACGAGCGCGCGCGTCTGTGTGTACGAGCGCGCGCGTTTCAATGTTGCCGTGCGTGTACACGTACCAGCGCGCCGGCGTCCCCGAAGGCGCGCGGGCAGTGCGCGCAGGCGTGCGGGCGGCGTGCGGCGTGCGCGCGCTCGTGCCGGCGCCGCGCCGACGCCGAGGCGAACGCGCGCGCGCACACGCCGCACGCGTGCGGACGCTCGCCCGTGTGCACGCGCATGTGCACCACCAGGTTACCTCCTACAACACACTCCGCTGTTATTTTATAATGGACAACCCATTTGGTGTTGCGGTTGAGAGGTCGGCTGAAACACCAAGGGTTCCGGGCTCGATCCCCGGGCAGTAAAAACATTTGTGAACATGTCTGTTTGTAATGGTCTGGGTGTTTTCTATGTATAATATGTATGTATGTATTTACAAAAAAATGTATATAAGTACATATGTTTATCCGTTGTTTAATACCCATAATACAGGCTTCACACTTAACTTGAGGCAAAATGGCGCTGTGTGAATGTCAGTGGATATTTATTTATTTATTTATTCAGATCATATTTGTATTATAGGGAAAAAAGATACATACTCTGGTAGAATCCCACCCCACAGATTGAACACAGGTGTTGCCGTTCTTCTTCATGCAGCTTCATGTGGCCTTTCAGTACACTTTTTTTCTTGAACCTGTAATATAATAAACAATATCTTAGACATCTAGCACCAAACTTAGGAACTTACTGATACTGTGGGAACTAAACTATGGATAAACCTAATAATATTTATTTTGTAAATAAACAACATTGTGTTTTACATGGCGAAAAGCCATACTAATAAAAACAATGATCCATGGGGATCAAACCTGGAACCATTGGTGTTGTAACTGACTTCCAAACATTTACACACACAACATTACAAACACCCTGTTACACAGGACGGCGTATGTAATATTATATGTATAGCCTTTCCAGAATATCAGCAATTCCATGATAAAATTAATTTGTAATGGCAGCTCAAGCTGTCAGTGGGCCCATTTGGCCACATCTGTATATTTATTTATTTATTCACACACAATTAATTTGGCAAACAAAATAATTAATTCTCTTTTTGTTTTCCCGTGTTGTTTCACCATTGTTTTATTTTTCCTGTTTTTTATGTGTATGACCTGTACCTGTAATCTGGGTGTGGGGGGTCAATAAAATAATTTCTTTCTTTATCCGCTCGAACATAGCATGCATATGCATAGTCAATAGATTAATCTATTTTTTGTTGTGATTTTCCACCTGTGCTATGCACAACCTTCTGTGATCAATTCCATAAGCACCTTTTAGACATTCAATGTAATAAAAAGTTTTAAAAACTGTCATTTATATAAACAAAGATAGACTTACTTCTGAGGACAGTGGTTACAGGCAAAAGGCATTGCTGCACTGTGAGTCACCATGTGTACTTTGAGTTGCTTCTTTAATTTGTACTGTTTCCCACACTCAGTACATTCAAACTTATTGGACTCCAAATGTACAGTTGCATGAGTTTTTAGCTGAGTGTAACTTTTAAATGCTGAAAATCATAAAATATGAATTAAATAAAATGAGTGACAGCTAAAATGGGTTATAGCCCAAACTCCCAATAACAATACTTTGAAGGAAAGCATTGACGAATGATTTTTAATGACCCTCATTTTATTTTTTCTATCACAAGTGTCAACCACCACTAAATAGAATTTATTGATATAACAAGTCATGTCAAATATTTATGCTTACCAATCTTTTCCCTAAGATCATTTATTAAGCAAAGATCGAATTGTTTTTTGAACACAATCATTCAGCAATTGTGGCCAAAGTTTCTTAAAATACTTTGCTGGAATTAGAAAACTCCCTGCTTCTTAAAACAATATTACACTTGTTTTAATTTAAGTTATATTTTTATGTAAATAAACTTGCTTGTAACTTATAGTTCCTATCTGTGCCTCAACAAACAAATTAATTAATTTTATCTATCTTTATACCACTGAAAAAAACAGAAGGTAACATAGAAAAAAAAATGTAGTACAGAGGCAAACATTGCTTTACAAAACTTACTTTTTGAACACAAATTACAACACAATGTTGACTGTGAATGTTGTTTGTCCATGTGTTTATCAAACCATAATTTTGATTTAAATGTCCTCCGGCAGACACCACATGCAAGGTTTTTGTTATAAGGACAGTCATTTTTACTGATAACTGAAGAAATACCTTTGCCATCCTTATCTAAGTCATTATCAATGTTTGACTGCTTTGTTACTGGATCGGTATACTCTATGAAATGATCAGATGTATTTTCAAAAGAATCTATTACCAGTTTAGAACTCTCTTTAATATCAATTGTATCTTGTACATTCAATTGAGATGTTAATGCACAATTTTCTGAGTTATTATTTTCTGCTTCTGACAAAACAATAACACTTCTTTTTGAGCGTGCCAGCAAGTTTTTGAGAGTAAGGTCAACTTTTTGAGCTTCCTTTATAAAAAGATAGGATATCTCTATTTTCTTGACACAATTGCTGCAAAATTTAACCGGTAGTTGTTCCTCATCTGAAACCTATGGATAATACAAGATAAGTCAAGGGTTCAGAGTACAATAAATACTTTTTCATTTTTGTTTTAAAAGTTAAATGTACTTACTTTAACTTAATACAGAAACAAAACATTTCCAATGTTGGACTTTCGCTCAGTAATTCATCTGATGAAAGCGATTTCATGCAACCGCGGCATAGCATTATTACATCCATCATAATAAAGATGCTATTTTATTTTTATGTATGTATTTAATTCAAATTTGTCTAAAATTCCAACAAAATAATCACAAACAACCAAAAACAAACGAAACGTCATGTAAACAAATATGTCAATGTTATGGCATTTGTCAAGTCAACACTATTGCACAGATTAAATTTTCAACATGCTTTTTTTTATATTTTAGGGAAGTCGGAATTTAAGTCTCACATGTTTAATCTTAGAATAAGAACAGTGCTTTAGTTATATTTCTATGTGTCTAATTTACAAATGCATTACGGACTCGGAGTAATCCAACGACCATTTTAGGCTGTGTTGTCGTTGGAGTAATCAGAACGAGATTACGGAGTGCGTACAAGTTATAATCTCAGACGGTTATAATAGGATAGGTACTTCATATTAAAATATTAAAAAAGGAATGCCTATACTGCGTTTTAATCACATTGTAACTTTGTATGGTGAATAAGCTACAGATTTCTTTTTAATTATAAATCCTCGGAATATATATACAATTAGATGAAAGGTGTTGTTACCATTTATGCATGCATGCGTATCTAAAAATTTCAAAAATATAATACATTTACTTTGCTTTAATTTGAATCTTATACATATAACATTTTTTAATAAAGTATGTAAAACTTGAAGTACGAGTATTTTTAGGATGGTTTATGCTTATTCGTAAGCCCCTGTTGTAAAAATTCTTTAAGAGCCGGTATGCCTTCTCCAGTAAGTGGTGAGGCTTCTAAAAGAGTAGGCGCATTCTTGAGTTCAGTGCTTAACCGTGCGTATTGCAGCATAAGCAATGCTTCATTCCTCATTTGTCTGTAGGCTGCATCCATTTTACTTAGGACTAGGATGAACTGGAAGAAAAAACAGAACCATAAATAAGTTTTTTTCTAAAATTACCGACATAGCTCGCTGGATCAGCAAGTTGAAGTAGATCAGGCCTGTCACGTATGTTGCAGAACCGATGGCCGTTGGAGCAGACAAGTTGAGGTGTGGAGACCGCGTTTAGGCAAGCGTAGCGTAGGACGCCTTGTAAAAGGTCGCTGGTGAAGCTGGATGGGGGGAGCAGAGGACCGGGATATCTGGCGCAAAATGGGGGAGACCTATGTCCAGCTCTAGACTCACTGCAATAGGTTGAAAGAGAGAGAGAGGGAGAGGTCTTGTTTATTTACTATTTTGAGCCCACGTGGTGGGTTACGGCCCAATCTGTCCAGGACCATGCTTTGTGGATAGCCTGTCACATCAGTGGAGATTTTATAGGCTGATCATTACAGTCAGGTCTCAGACATTACAGCAGTACCTGGGTACGTAAGTGACTATTGAAATCACCAGTACTTTTATATAAATAACTATTTCGAAGAGACTTAAGAAGTGTTAAAATACTACTCCTATAGGTTTGATAAAATTATACTTTCAATTAATTATTTTTCTATTAAATTTATTGATTTAATAGTTTATATATAACTTATACGTCTTAAGATCATCCCGTAAATAGAAGTGTTTTGCAATACAGTGTTCGGGATGAAGGTACACACTGTCTTGTAAAATTACTTAGTGAAAGAAACCTAACATCAGTTGTCTCAGGACGGGCGCAGTGCGGCATTGATGGATATTAATTATTGTTTATCAGTTGTTAGTCCCATTCGATGCCACTCTGTCATGGTCAGGCGCATCACTTACCATCAGGTGAGCGCCCTAACCACCCTGTACAATGGTAACATAAAAATAAATAAAAAAAAAACGCTATGGTATTATCAAAGTATAAGAAGCATCTGAAAATTACTAGGAACCCTTCTTTTGCATTCTTCAACTCGGTTCAGCTAATAAAGTGTACAGTAGCACAGCTGCTGCTGATATCTGGCACAAGTTAGATGTGTCCACGACGTAAATTACCTATGAATAAATGAGAGTAGGTTGAAATTATATGTAGGTATTTTAAGAATCTTGTAAAATCAAACACAAATGAAATTAATCTTATTAGGTATATAACATATTTTACGCCAACGAACACCACTTATAACCACAACAACTAAGCATTAAAATATAAAGCTTAACACCATTACAACTAGGTTAGTTGTCATGTAGAGTAGATAGGTACTATTTCGTGTTCGCTGGCCTAGGCAACAGAGCCGATTACAAGATAGTATTAATTTTGTACCTTTTCAATTCCATCCAAATAGTTGGTCCATAATGTTCCCATTTCACCACCCACTTCGCGCACCATGAGCGTTTGCTTTTTCCCATGTCTGTTAAGGTAACCAACGTCGTAAATATTAGTGCCAACAGTTGGCACTGGGCTATAGTGTTGTCAATTCCTTCAGCGTTTGTAGTTTTTTAATAACGTCGTCTTGCCTGACCCTTTTGGTCCGAGGCAGAGAACTGTTATTTTGTTTTCGGGATCATCCATTTTAGAACCCAAACCTATATTACGGTCTTGTTTTATCAATAGTTACTTTGGCGAAGAAACGCAACTTTGGTTTTGCTACTCTCCGCTAGATGGCAGTATTCGCCTCTTTACGTTCTTATTTAAGAAATAAAGACAACTTCATATGTACAGGTAACAATAAAATTAACACATCATTCTTATTTACGATAGAATATTCAAAGTATATGTCCTTATGGCTATGCCGTGGTATAAATTTTTTAAGGTATCGTTATACATGAATTTACGAAAAGTTGGACCTATAAACACGTCTATGTAACAAACAATATGTTACGGCAATGTAGATACCAGTATACTTGAGTATTGTGAAACTTTCTGTAATCATTTGAAACAATAGAATACACAATAGGACATCGTTCTCCCTTAAGGTTTTATAAAATAACTTGCTAGGTAATAGCTTACCCCAATTTGTATTTAAACATACATTAAACAATACTGCTTTGATTCGATGGTAAGTATCATAATAAACTGAAAAAATCCAACCCAAAAAATTAGGCGGGAACGTGTTCATAGTTTAAATATTATTATGTATTTGTTTCAAGTTATTTTATTATATATTTTATAATCTATCCATATGAATATTTATGTTCGTATATAAATTGTTTTTTATATCTGTATCTTTTTTTATATAGCTGTAGACCATTGTGTTGGTGAACGCGCTTAGTGGCTCCTCTTACCTCATCAACGGTGTCTACGGAAGACCAGCGTCAGGACATCCTGTGGTTGTCCTTGTCCTTGTTTCATATATCAATGATGACCCATGTGTGTAATTGGTTATACGTCGTCTCTTACACCAAGGGTTTCGTTCGATCCCTGTGCAGTACAACATTGTATGAAAACATGTATGTTGGTGGTATGGTGTTTCTGTGGTATAATATGTATGTTTGGGACTAAATGGCGCTGTGTGAATGTCAGTGGATATTTATTTAATTAAAAAGTACCTTCCTAATAGTGCGGACAATCCACTGCTCGAAAAAGGGTTTTCTCAGCGAAAGTAAGGGGTTTTATAACAATATCCACACTTGTACACAAATTGGAGGTAGCAGTACTATAAAAGAGGTCTCATCATGAGAGCGCTTTCACTACTTCTCTACTGAATGATTGTCCATAAGCTTTTTACAAAAAGGCGGAACAATTATATTCTAATCTAACCGTTGGGCTGAGAGCGATCTGCCATCTTTCGCTCGACACAGCGGAAAGTCCATCCGAATGTAAAAATACAGTAACCATACACTTTTGTGTTTCGCGATGAGGGCATTGTAGGTAGTGAAATTACTCGGTAAAAGCAATGATGTCAAAAGTAGGATTCGTGATAAATTCACAAAAAACCGAAAAAGTGTTCACAAGGCAGATAGAGCACACATACACATTTTTCAAATGAACGTACATTTACCTAAACAAAGAGCCTAAACTACCGGTTTTGACACTTATCTATATACAGAATATCTTTGGTATAAGAGAGAGACCTAACATTTATTGTTTCTCGAGTCGGGTGCAGCGCTGCATTGATGAAGAATAATAACTGTCTATCAGTTGTAGGTATCCCTAAATGCCGTTCTGTTATGTACAGGCGTATCACTGACCATCAGGTGAGCGTCCTGATCGTCCTGTACATAACATAAAAAAATGCACTAAAAACCAATAAAACGAACAATATGTTTTATTACATAACCCTAGAATACTATGTAATTTGTCAAATCAACGTGACATAATATTATAAAATACTCTCACAACGCAATTCTTATGACTGCCTTAAAACGTACAGCGGCATTGCACCGAAATGTCGGCCTTTCTGTTCACCGCCGAGGTCGTCGGAACAATGTTGCTGTGTCCGGTTCGTATGAACACCTTCGCTGACTCCTCATCAATGTCATTCAATAAGACATACTTTTTAATGACATGAATTTTTGATCATTATATGAGATTGGGAAAAAGTTCCTTGCATTTTATTTAAAAAAGACTTATTTTAATATAATTTATTTAAATTTAACTTAAGTATATAGGTATCTTTCTGTTCAATAACTTTTGCAACCTTGAAGGTACGGATATGATCCCATTGTTTATAGAAAATTTGGAGCATGTGTTCAAAACTGCGTTAAGAAGTTTTAGCAGTCCTCTTGTGATGTTAACCTGGCACTACTTATATAATTTTGAAGAGACCGAAGCAGTGAAATTTTATAGTGCAAGGTCAAATCAACGTGACATAATTCTACTATTCGGCGGATGCATGACCTTTTTTGTCAAATGCGCTTAAACTTTACGGTCAATACTTCAGCTAGTTAGCAACTACCAGAGCGACTTGCATCTTGACATTAAATTTTCCGGATTGAAAACGCTTAAACCAAATTTGTAAAAAACTTCTTTCGCAGACACTGTATCAGGTCAATAAATACTTGCGTTGCATTTTTTCTTTTTTGAAGTATTTTTTTTATCTTTTTAATGAAGATATCAAATTTCTTCATAAGATTTACTTATCTAGCCTAATAAAAACTATATGAAGCTTAAGCAACAGTAAAATGTAATTATAAATACGATAAATACTGCCTTTCTCACTTCATGTTGATGTGCCTGTCCCTGTGATGTTTAGATATATTGTGTAATTGTCAATTTGTATTCATCTGTGTCATGTGGAATATTTTTTTTTCATATATATATTTCTTTTTCTAAAACATGATTTTTTAAAAATAAAATATAATAAATCCATCGACAATTTTTACTGGAACTGTATAACTAGATGAAATGTTTCAGGTAATTTTGGGTACAGGTGTCGTCGAAGGTCTGTGGGACTCGCGGGCCCAGTGAGCGGTGGGCCACTCGATATCGCGCGACCTTAAACTTGGCTTACGTAACCTTAAATAATTGCAATGGACGTCTGAGCCTTTGGCCCATTTTAATGGCCCTCGTTAACGCATTAGATTTTTGCAAATGCTTTCGACTCGTGTTTGTTCGGAATTTGGAAGAAGGCCCTTTGATAAAATTGTGTCTTATTTGAATATTTTTCGCTTCTATGTAGATTTTAAAGATTCTCATGTATAAAAAGAGTTCAAGTTGTTGTTTGTTATTTTCATTACGTTTTCCACATAAAATCAGCGTTACAACTCCCCTTATAAATGTTTTCCTTAGCTATTACAAAACAGCTGAGTGGCAACCAAATTAGTTCAAATGTATGTTATTTGTTATTTTTTTACATATAAAAACAATGTACATCAAATAAATATTTTCTTTATTTCAAAATCATTTATTGATTGATTAATAAATGACGTATTCATTAAATTCAACACTTGTTTAGGTTTATCGTTACATAAATGTTATGGAAACATTCGAATATCAATTTACAAATAAAATTGTGAATTTTAATCTCGTAAGGTCACGTGAATAGTCTTTACAAATATTTGTTTAAGTTATTGCAAATATTACATACACATTCATGATAATATTTTTGCGTGCCCTCAAACAAATCGCCTTGAATTAACGCTAGACATGTGCTAAAACCAATAAGCCTTTGAATAATATATAAATTCAAGCATGGTAGTTTTGCTGAATGTTTTTCATTTATAAGGGAAAATATTCTTCGTCATTCTAAATTGAAAATATTCTTCGTCAGACTCACATTGCTTTTTTTCCTAAGTGTCTTCTGCTATTGGCCGCAGATGGCCTTTACAGCTTCACCGGGCAAGTGGTGAGCTCAGATGGCTCTCAGCCTTAAAAAATTACACGAGCCTAAGGGCGTCCTAGAGTGGGACTCGAACCTCGGCTTAGAGCGTTACGGGGAGGGCTAGTAGTAGAGAATGCCTTTAGGTATGATGTCTGAAATGAAGAGATTTGAATTTGTTTTTTTTATGTTATAAGTGTACAGGACGGTCTGGACGTTCACTTGATGGTAAGTGATACGCCAGACCATGACAGAGCAGCATTAAAGGAGACCAACAACTGATAGACAGTTATTATTCCCCATCAATGCCGCACTGCGCCTGTCACCCGAGACAACAGATGTTAGGTCTTTTATACCCGGTAGTTTCACTAGCTACAGTGCCCTCATCCCGAAACACAAAAGTGCATAGCACTCCTGTTTCACGGGATGATATCTGGACTGCGGTGGTACGTAGGTAGCTAGACGACTCAGTATCGAGTCTACCACCTAGTAACTCAGTTCTCTATTGTATTGATCTTTGATGCATAAAGTTAGTAATATTAATCAATCGCAAAGTGTTTTACATGATTTTCAGGGTTTTTTAATCATTTTATTTTTATATCAATAGATTTTATAAAATCAATAGATGTTATAAATAATTCACAAGTAGGTTTTTATTTTACAACCTGCAAATGTTTTCGATTTCACCCTGTAGTAATACTAGTTTAAGAGATGGTGGTAAGCTCTATGTGCTTTTGTGTGGGTATCCGGTTGACACGTGTGATGGTGAGTGGTTGCCAGTGGCGGCCTCTTGCGGACCACTCAAAATCTAGGCGGCCTTAAACTTGGGTTACGTAAGGCAACGCTGATCGTGAGCTCAATGCTTTAAGCTAGTGATGTGCCTTCGTCCTGACACATTATAATTAATACAATTGTATAAGTAATTTTCCACGAGGAATGAGGCTAGAAAAGGCTCAAACCACAGCCTGCGTTGTTATATTTCTTCATTCTTTTTTAAAAATCGGCAAACTTGTTGCTCCTATTAATTTACGTAGTTGTGGTATCTAACCTTAAGTGAAGAGTCTGCTTTCTTGCCTGTCAATTAAAATACTAAATTTAAAAAAAGGATAACATAAGGCGTTTACTTTTTAAATGTGTGGCAATATTGTTTTACAAGTAATTTTTAATAACGTTAATACATTTACACATAATTAGGAATAAAAAGAAATTATAAAAAATAGTCACTTATTAAAATTCTATATTTATTGCAACAATAAGATTACATAACAGTTTAATGATTGATATTACATGGATGATAGTAATATTATAATTCCTTAATTTATTAGATAGAGTACATTAAAGATTTAAGGTGTTAGAGGTAAGTGTAAGTATCGTGTCAATAAATTAACATGATATTCGGCAGAGGCCCCTCCCTATCGAGGAGGTTAGCAACTGTGAGTCCGCAAATTTCGGCGCGCGGCTGCGTAACTAGGCCAGCGCACCCTTGACACACTGACTCACTGCCAGCGCGCCATTGTTTTTCAACAATCAATAAATAATACACCGAGCAAAACTCTTTACACGCATTTGCGCAACTTTTGCTCATCGCCATGTGTGTATTAGTTTCCATTTTCGCGCCACAGTTTTGACGTTTTACTTTTTTTAGGTCAAAACATGCAACGGTTTGTGCCCAAGTTTTTATAAATTATTGATGTGAATCGACCTTAGTCGCCAGAGAACTAATCATGTATGTATCATTTTGTACAAAAATATACACACATAATTGTGAACGCTTTTCTTGGATTTATGCAAAACAATGTTATAACTCGTATTCCTTAACAAGTAGTTGGCATTGACTGAGAGTACTTTTGGCTTTTAGATTTATTTACTAATGTTTGACCAACTGACCTTGATTTTCGGTGGCCTCGCTTATGGTCAAATCTTGTTCAACAGACCAGAGACAGGCGTTATTTAATTTTAATCCGATGTTTAGCTTTGTAGTAAAACAATGGAGCAATCCGTGACCTTAATATTGTATAATTAGGCACTTAACGTATTCAATTAGATTCACACATAAATAGGAATATATTTTTGTTAATTAGGTAAAATAATTCAATGATACAAGTAAATTACAATTACTGATTATTTCAATAATGGTTACGAGGTTACTTTTGTTACAGTTTTATAATAGCCCTATATGATTATACGATAGGTACTTTAAGTAAAAATTATTTCAAATGTGTAAATTATTTAAATCAATAAATAAATATCCACAGACATTAACACAGCGCCATCTAGCCCCAAGTTAAGCGTAAAGCCTGTAGAATAGGTACTAATCAACGGATAAACATACTTACATACTTTTTTTGTAAATACATACATTATACATAGAAAACACCCAGAACATTATAAATAGACATGTTCATGCACACAAATGTTTATACTGCTCGGGAATCGAACCCAAGGGTTCCGGGTGTTGTATTTAACTGACTGTGTTTAAAACTATACATTATAACAATGTTTAAGGCTATAAATTGATCAGTTTTTGGCGTAGCCATTTACCAACACGTAAATAAATCCGTTATGAAGCCTTCATTAAGTTTAAAAAAATATAGTCCACTATTTTAAATATAGAACAATAATGATACTCTCGATTTACATGCAAAAAAATCATAAATCAGATATCGGAGACAGCGTTACTCGGCAAGTAACAAGTAATTTAAGGCGAGTCTTTACGCGTTGACCTTACCGGACGGTCTTGCACTTTAGTTTTTAAATTACTTACAGCTCAATTCCCACTGATGGGCCTCAAGTCCGAGTGACCTTGCGTCTCGGCTGCGATAACTATAATGGTAATATTTAACAACTCCAATTTAATATTATCTCTATTTATATACTCGTGCTAAATGGTGAAGAATTGCTTGTATTATACTAACATTATGATATTAAAGTCATGAGTTTTGGTTTTATTATTTGGCTTAGTGACCGTGGATTTGGCTAAGGACAGAGCTTGTGGGTTCTGTTTTCAGTTTTTAAGGGGTCTTAATCATTACAGAGCGTCGAAGACTCATTTTTGTGGACTGTTGCCGTTTGAAGTGGAACGTACAGATTCAAATCCCGCCGCGTACCAATGTCTTTTCAAATTCTCGAAACTATATGTACGTTTATCCGACGCTCTTACGGCGAAGGAAAGCATCGTGAAGAAACCTACGCACGCCTGCGAAGAGATTGGGCCCGCATGGATGACTTAGGCCTACACCCTATACGGGTAGACTCGTATCCCTCGGTGGGGACGTTATAATGAGCTGATGATGATGATGAGCGATCTACAATCTTAGTATATCAAAGCTGGTAAGGTACGTTTGATGTTATATGACATCGTCATCGCCAGTGTATATTTGTAATACCAAAGAGCGTGGTTGGCCATTTAATTGAAATGTTGTTTTCAGATTGAGGTTTGCACTGCAAAAAGTGGAACCCAACAACAGGAGAATGGACTACTTGCGTCGGTTTTTATGGATACTTACAACTTGGTGTCTTCAAAACCATAGTGAATAAGCTGAAACACAATGAGAACAACAGCCCAGCTATTGTTTCATGCGATCTTTATTTTGGAACTTCGGTAGTTTATGGTAACATCATTCCACCTTGCAGTGGCGTGCACAGAGATTATGAGTAGGGTATGCAAATGAAAAGTGAGTGACAGTAATCGCAGAAACAATAAACATTTTAGTTCTTTGTCAAATTTAGTGCTATTGTTGACAACAGATCGCCTATGGTGTCAAAACTGTATAGGAAAATGGGCGAATAAGTGGGAAGCATGTAATATGTTGGCAATTTTCCGGTTTGTCTGGACGCACAGGGTATGCACTACTTATTTGCATATATAGAGTGCACGCCCCTGCCACCTTGCAGGCCTTTTCCCATATAGCTTTTCCCGAAACCATAGTGAATAAGCTGGGTAAACTTGTAACACTATTGGCTTCATCATCGCTTACCTATCACCAGACTTAGGATAGGATAAGACCAATCGTTAACCCATCTTAAAAATATAGATTCAGTTAGTTCCTATTGGTTGAATACTGTCTAGAAACATAAAAAAATGTTTTCCATCGAACCGGAGATTTACTGCGCCTCGTCTGATTCCTCTGCCACTGATACAGCGAGGTCGTTGTTAGCTATTATGTGCATTCAAAGGTCATGTTGCGTCAAACAGTTTATTTCTATAATAATAAGTTTAGTAACATTTCATGTAATAGACCTGAGTAAATAATTATGTTATCCGAGTTAGTCCACTGCTGGACATAATGTTTCTACAATGTTAAGCGAAATCTAAGCCAGTAATGGTACTTCCTTCTTTTAGTAAAGTATAAAAATAATTTTGTAACCACCTTTTTTAAAAGAAAGTCTGGATTTATATGGAAAAAGTTGCCTGCAAGATGTAACGATGTTATGGTACGATGAACGAAAGATGACCACTGCGCAGAAGTAATGTTTAGCTACCTTAAGAAGTGTGGTGGTCGGCGACACCGCGAAAATTCTTGTATTTTGTTAACGGTCATGAACATTTTCAATATTATATAATTCTATTGTTTGACTTTCATTAAAGTGTTCATTATCTTACGCATCACGCCATCATTTGTGGTCATCTTTCGTGAATTGTACTATACCATCAACTATACAGAAGTCTAAAAATATAAAGATCGCATCAAAGAATAGGTTGGGTTGTTATTTTGCATTTCATCTAGTAGTAGTAGTAGTATACTACGCACGCAAGTTCTTACCCTAAATATGCAACTGCTGCTAATCTGCATTAGTATTTAGATCGTATAATAATTAATTCTAAATGTCGATTTAGACACTTGTTATTAACCAAGAATTATAATAACTGACATTTAAATGTGTCAGTGTATGTCGCAGAACCGATGGCCGTTGGAGCAGACGAGCTCTGGAGTGGAGACTGCGTCGGCAAGCGTAGCGTAGGACGCCCGGCCCGATGGACCGACCACTTGCGAAAGGTCGCTGGTGGAGGCTGGATGAGTAAAGCGGAGGACCGGATATCTGGCGCAAAATGGTGAAGACCTATGTCCAGCAGTGGACTGCGATAGGTTGATTAAAAAATTGTGTCAGTTGAACATAGTTTTTGTAGGCAAATTTTATGCGCTCCATGTGAACTTTTATCTTTAGATGTGATCTAAGCGAGTTTTTGTAATTTTAAAAGCATTATTTTTTCATAATTGTGATACTATTATAAACAACAAACTAAATTGATGCACAAACTCACTATAAAAGTGTCCGCGGCGACATTCTGCCCATCGCGTCATTTCGGCAGAATTTTCATTCACACGTCGATCGCTACATGTTATAATTACAAAGTAGTATGCTCGTGCTTTTGAATATAAATATAGGTAGTGTGTGTAGGTATTTAAGAATACTTATATAAGTATAATTACGTCCAGTACCCAAATTACAGGCTCGATTATTGTTTTTTTTATTATTTTTTTGTTATTACCATCTTTTCTTTGGTGGACTTTTTTAACCAACAGCCACAGGAGGTTTTTGCTGTTAAAATTAGATACCATTTTGCTCTCTCTCTCTCTCTCTACTCGTGAATCTATCGCAGTCCACTGTTAGATATAAATTTTCCCAATTTTGTGCCATTTATCTGTCTCTGCTTTCCTCATCCAGCCTTCAGTAGCGACCTTTCTCAAGTAGTCCGTCGATCGTGCTCGAGAACTTGCAACGCTTAGTTTACCAAGACGCAGTCTCCACACTATAACTCGTCTTCTCAAACGGCCATCGGTTCTCGACATACGTGACCAACCCACTGCCACCTCAACTTGCTGATCTGGCGACCTATGACGGCAACTTTTGTCTGACACATTCATTAAATTAAGTAACGATAACATTGTAAAACCATTTCATTTTATAATTACGTGTAGGTTTAATGAAAAAACGCTGTAACCATTATAAAGTTTAAAAGAGTAACTCGAGTTTCTTGCCGGCTCTTCTCAAAGTACCTACATTTTCCGAACCGGCGGTAGAGTCATTAAAATAAAATATGTTACAAACTGTTCACGATTCAAAAGTATTAAGATTTATTTGAATAAATATAATTTGGGTTTGAGTTCACAGAAATCATTAATTAAAGAGATTTTCTCGAATAATCTTAATATAGTGCATCGGCCGATTGCATAACGCGGTCGCCGCGACGCTGTGACGTCACGGTGCAAATGCAGAGCTGGTTGTCGCTTTCTGCGGCGCGCAGCAGTGAAAGGCATCGCACGACTTGGCGAAATCCGCCGTTTCCATTTTACTTGCATTTTTACTGCATTGTTTTCGTATGCATAATTATATATAAGCGTGTATTAGAGCGTCGGTGGCTCAGTGGTGTGGACTGTCGCCTTCCTACCGGGAGGGCTGAGGTTGAAATCCTGACATGTACCAATGTATTTTCAGAAATTTCGAAAATATATGTATGTTATCCGACGCTCTTACAGTGAAGGAAAACATCGTGAGGAAACCTTCATGCACGCCTGCGAAGAGATTCGAATGTTGTGTGTGAAGTCGTCCAATCCGCACTGGGCCCATCATCATCATCAAATATTTGTATATTTGATGATGATGATGACTGATCTGTCATATAATTTGCCAATTTCGGTATCCTCAAAATTCAGTAATGTCTTTTATTTTCGGGTTCATCTAGCGTAGCGCGCTAATTCTGAATCCATGGTCTCTAATGTCTAATGATTAACAGAAAGAAATTAAAATGAAATTCAATGTACAATTTAGCTTGAGAAAGGTTAGCCACGCGCAACTAAGTGAATTTAGTCTGCGGTGATACTTTCTTCTTACCGCTAAATGTATGGTAGAGTTTTGGAGCAAACTTGAAAAATGATAATTTTACTGAAAATAAAAAGTGTTTATTCAGTTTAGGTCCTTACAGAACACTTATGAATTTCGTTTTATATACCATGTATGCAACTCATATAATCAACTTTATAATATACGTAAGTAGGATAGAAAGATGAATCCCATGAAGAATTCTACTTGGCACCGACTTTAAAATTATGAAATAATTATTTAACCATTTCTATTTAACTAGCTGAGATTTTTTCTCTTTTTACTTTGATGTCAGTATTTTTTGTAAATATTTTTTTAAAATAATTATTGTTTGAATCGTCGTCCGTTAAATAAATAACCTCTCAGTTCAGACAGTAAGTAATCGCAAAATATCACTGTGACAAGTTAATTATACTATGTTTACTCCGATAATATGCGTTCATAAATTATTCTAACATAAAACACTATCACGAATAATATTTTGCTGAAAAATAATATAACCTATTTGCATCTTGAAAATGTTAACATGCACAGTGTATACACGAGTGTGTATTTAATATTAGCTATTATTGTCACGATATCGCATGGTCAAATCAGAACACTGCCTTGTCGCCTAGTATAGCAATAAAAAAGTCGTTAATAAGAGACATTTGGAAAAGATATTTAGTTAATTTTTCATGTACTGTCAAAAATAAATTTATTTAGAGAGAGAGAGGTTTCAGTAGGGAAACAACTCCTAATATACAATAGATATTCTGTTATTTTTAACTGCTATATTATATACATATATAGTCGACTGCTACACCAAGGGTTCCGAGTTCGATCCCCAGGCAGTACAAACATTTATGTGCATGAACATGTCTGTTTGTAATGGTCTGGGTGCTTTCTATGTATAATATATAATAGTAAGTTTTTATTAAGTTTTATTTGATAATACCAGTTAACAATGATCTCTTAGTCTGAACAATAAGAACAACTTAATTAATTACAGATCACGTAAGAGTTTAGCGTTGACAGCTGTACTAGTATACACTGTGTCACAGCTGTAAAATATGTATGTATTTACAAAAAAATGTATATAAGTATGCTTATCCGTTGTTTAGTACCAATAATACAGGCTTCACGTTTAACTTGGGGCTAGATGGCGCTGTGTGAATGTCAGTGGATATTTTTTTTTTTATTTATTAGATATATATTATAGTGATCTGAATTAAATTTATCACTCACCTGTTTCGTTGTTGACTTCAGATCAGAAACTAAATATTAGCATCACCTCCACGACGGTAGTAAAACGTCGAAGCCTTACATATTTACTGATAATGTAGAATTTGTTGAAATTAGGGTCGGTAGAGTCAGGCTGTGTAGATTCAGAAGCTTGGCTCTACTTGAGATCTGATATCTTTTTCACTTGGAAAGCCTTATTTAGTCATCTTGGCAACATTTTACATGAAATTTTTTGGTGGGTACACCCTTTAAGGGTAGGTAAATGCCCCTCGGTGGGGACGTGTTATGAGCTGATGATGATGAAAATTATACCTTATATATGGTAAAACCAGAGAGTCTGCATATCTAGAGTAAGATACATATCCCATATGTCTGGTGGGCGTACACAGAAATCATGAGTTGGGTATTCAAAGCGAGTTGGGTACACAAATCGCAAAAACAATAATTAATTTACATTTTTATTAAATTGAGTGCTGTTGATAACAGCAGATCGAATATGGTTTCAAATCTGTAGAGGGAAATGGCCGTATAAGTGGAATTAAATATGGTGTCAATTTTCCGGGTGGTCAGGACGCACAGGGTATGACTGCACTGCTTATTTGTATATATGAAGTGCATGTCACTGCCCTATGTCCAGCCATGACAGAGCCGTTGTGAGAGGAATAGAGAATCATGATTTACAGTATTTAATCTGAGAGAGATATTCCTAGCCCAGATCGTAAATTTCTTGAAACGTTCACGAGTTTTTTAAGTAAGAGTAAGCTTTCTTTAAATGCATTTTACTTATCTATTTTGAACTGTACAAAACTAATATTTTTAATCAAGCTATGTTACGATCTTAGGCATTTAGTAAGATTATTTAGTGATGTGACTCAGTATCGAGTCTACTACCTAGAAAATTATTGTTTGAAAGAGAAAAGTGTGATTACAATCACCGCACAACATCCATGTCGCAATATCAAAACGTCAACTTTCATGTAATAATTGTTGACGTCGCTACGATCGCATAAAACTTTTGCTATCATTTTTAGTAAAAGTGTTCACTATATGTCATTTTTATGTTCAACAGCGTCCCAACAATCGCTTTTTGTATCTCATCGAATCCTAACAAGACGATAAAAACATCGATCAGCACGCAATGGTTTCATTAATTAAACACATTTTTCTACGGTTATGGTCATCTGAATTGTGCGTCTCGTTCTGTTGTTGGCTGGTGGATGTTGCCATCCCGCTCTAAGTCTGCTCTAGTGTTATCGGTTCGCGAAAGTGGCCGTGGTCGCGTGCTGGGTGAAAGAGTCGATGAACTGCGCGGGAGCAACGAACGTCTTTGCGGCGAGGGGGGAGGGCCCGGCTGCATATGGAGCTGCATGCTTTGCGTTATCAGCCTGTTTTTGGCGGTTGGCAACACTGATTGTTTATCAAACGGTGATTAGGTTAAAAAAAACGAAATGCTCGTTATGATTTTTTTTTACATTTCAAACTTTCATCTTCACACATTTCGTATATGTCGCACCTTTCATATTATAGGGGCACAATTCGAAAAACATGATCGTTGGGAAAAGTTGAAGTTGAAGAATCTTGAGCGCTTCTGTTCTCACAAAATCAGTCATAAATAAATTAAAACATTCATTGCAAGATAATAGAATATTATAAAAGTATGTCCGTTAGTTATGTTATGAATTACGTATCGCATATACTTGAAAATATGAAAAAGGCATAAACTAAGTTTTCGCGGCTTCATTGCACGTTCTGACTTTTTCAATCAAGAGCGTCATGTAGATGTGTTGATTTTGGACCCGTTTATAAGTAAAACTCAAAAACGCTAATTTTTGGATGGGCCCCTATAGTATGAATGGTGCGATATACTATTTTAATAGGACGACAACGCATTTCTGGGACCTGAGGTCTTGCAAATGTCCACGGCGGCGGTGTCACTTACCACCAGGTGAACCGTATGCTCGTTTGTCTCCTGTTCAATAAAAAAAAAACTCATTTAAAATTACAAGCATTGTGATAATCTACACTAAGGCCCGTATTTTAAAACAAAACTCAAGTTTTGACCTTTACTTAAATAGAGTTAGAAAGAGATGCCGCTATATATCGTATATAGCGCTATCACTTTCTAACGCAATTTAAGTCATATTATTATCAAATACTCGAGTTGTTCTCTTAATAATCAAATTTTTGCTGCAGAGCAATGATGTAAAAAGTATAGATTCGCTATATGCTCAAAAAAACAACCGAAAAAAGTGTTACGAATGCACACATACAAATATTTCGAATGAGCGTACATTTACATAAACAAAGAACCTACAACTGTATTCTCTTTGACGGTTCGTTTTTGAGCCACGGGTGGCGTATTTACCTTTATATATACAAAATATCATTGCTGTAGATGCAAGCCAGTCACCTTTTGATCACGAAAAGTAACAACGATGTTTCGGTATTTCTTTCTTCCTTTCTATATCTCACGCAAATGTTTTAGACTTATGTTAAGCAGTGAACTCTATAAGTTTATGCAAACATTAATATTTTAATACATTTTACCACATAACTTTCTAATATTTTTTAATAGCAACTCTATATTATATAACTGTGAACGTACACACACATGCATAACACGCGCATGCGCAAGTCGGTCTTAGAAGTACCTACGCTGGACTCTGGTCTAAGATTTTCTTTCATCATTGTTAGGTACAGAACTATTATTTATAGTTGGTTAACAACACCTCGAGACGGTTCAGTAGGATTATAAAATTGTTCAACGAGTAAGATACTTATATATTAATAGAGATTATATATTATAATTTACCAAGACTTAATAAAAGTACATTTACTCTGTTTAGAAATAAATAGCATGCTTACTCACTCATATTACCTTAAGACCATGTAAGTCAGTTCTAAACATATTTTCATTAAATTTAATAGTCTACCACAATTTATTATTTACATTTAAGTCTGTGAATAACGAAAATCTATTTAAAATAAAAAATAATTTCACAGATCTAAAAATTAGGCTTTAAAATCTTAGGCGTTAGGTTAGGATAAGCTAAGATTTTGGAACTAGCAAAATTAAATAAGTTGGCATTTTAGCCATACTTGGGAAAAAATAAGTCTAGAAACATAGATTAAGTACAGTTAATAGATAATTGGTGCAAAAACATTTAAAATAATTACATTTTAAAATGAAACTCAAATCATTTCTGTTAAGAAAGGCCATTACTTTTGCAGAGGATCACTTCAGGAACAAAACTATATCGCTTTAAAAAAGATGAAATAAGTAATTTTGAAATATGAATAAGTTCATTTATTTTTTATTATTCAACCCCCTACTTTACCTAATGTAAATATTTTGCACTCCTCGAACTGATAAATTTCTAATAAAACTTTGACTGCCATCAAACCAGATAAAATGGAGTGGAGACAGCGTCTTGGCAAGCGTAGCGTAGGACGCCCTCCAGCCCGATGGACCGACGACTTGCGGAAGGTCGCTGGTGGAAGCTGGATGAGAAAAGCGGAAAGAGACCTATGTCCAGCAGTAGACTGCGATAGGTTGAAGAGAGAAACCAGATAAAATACAAATTTTATTGTCAGTCATCGGTGAATGACATGGTACTCAAGTTGTAATTGCTGAAGCACTGAAACACTAGGTTTCAGCTGTTTCTTTTTTCCGAATACATGAAATTAAGGTTAAAAAGATTGAAATAAAAAATACTTCGGATTGGTGTGTGTTTACGACTACAAAATTGTAGCCGGCTTAACATGCTCTCTGAAGACGGAATCAACTTTATTTTCGGACAATCAAGAGATTCAAGTTATGATGATACCAATATTTTTGTAAGAAAGTGAGCAGCCTGTATATCGCGGAAGCGTGGGGACTCAGTGGGCAACCCGCGGCTTTCTTGCGAGCGCATTGTACTGCTGCTACTCCTAATGGCTTCAGCCGAAGTGTTTCTCATAACAACAGAAATAGAAGGGAATACACGGTGTTGCTGGCGTCGGTGACTCATAAGTGTGCACTGTTGTCTTCCGTTCTGGAGGGTGCAGGATCAAATCCCACTACCAATGTCTTTTTGAATTTTCTTAATTATATGTACGTTTATTCGACGCTCTTACGGTGAAGGAAAATATTGTGAGGAAATCTGTACACGCATATGAAGAAATTTAAAGGCTGTGCATGAAGTCGACCAATTCGCACTGAGCCCGCGTGGACTACTAAGGCCTATTACATCCTTTACGGGTAGGCTCGTGCCCCTCAGAAGGTGACGTAAAACTATAGTCCACATACTAATTTTTAGCTTTTTAACTTAAAAATTGCGGATTGCACCACACAAACATCGACTCCCTTAATAGGGAAGTTTTGAAGAAATAACGATATTTATTATTATTAGTATAATAGGGAAGTGGGGGTTATAATTAGACAAAGCACAGCCTATGTCATTCTCCATCCATCCACTCCGCCTTGACGTAGTCTTATCAATAATCATCATCAGCTCATTAAACGTCCCCACCGTGGGGCACGAGCCTACCCGTATAGGGTGATTAGGCCTTAGTCGTCCACGCGACCAGTGCGGATTGGATTACTTCACACACAACCTTCGAATCTTCTTCAGGCGTGCATGAAGGTTTCCTCACGATTTTTCCTTCACCGTAAGAGCGTCGGATAACGTACATATATTTTTCGAAAATTCGAAAATACATTGGTACGTGTCGGGATTTGAACCTCAGCCCTCCCGGTAGGAAGGCGACAGTCCACACCACTGAGCCACCGACGCTCCTTATCAATAATAACAAATAAATAAATCCCATCCATACGTCTCAATATTGAAAAACCATTTTTCAGTTGTGTGTGAAAGAAGCAGAATCATAAACAATTTATGATTAACATTATTATATATAATAATATAACGTAAGGTCTGTTTCAAGCTGTCATTCTACCACTCACTTTTGTTTATCAAAAAATGATATTAAGTAAGATTTTAATGAGAAAAATATATTATTTTAAATGAATATAAAGATCAATCTTTGAGATTTAAACTAACTACCCTATGGAACTATTAACTATTTCCTACATGTACTACTCTATGCCAGAGATAACATTCCATAACATTTTGCTAAAGTCTAATTAACATAGCCAAACAACCTAACTTGCATCATATCATAAACCATTATAATACGCTGCATATAAACAAAAACCAACACATTAGAGAGTGAGCACGTCGATTGCAATCTATCAGCTGCAAATCTGTATCATAATGAACGTTAATCCATCAGGTATTATATCACTAGGTGCGTGCATCGTTGCATTTCTCCGCGCGGAGTGAATGCACTCGCGTTATGCAAGCTTGCGGCGCGCGTCTGTGTGCGGCTGCGGTGACCACGCTTGGGTTCGGTCGCGGGGAACTATTCCCGCTGCACTTTCTAAATCAAGTGCTTTTTCCTATTTAAAGGGCCGGCAACTATTTCGGTGCCTCTAGTAATGCAAATTTGCTTGGGCGGTGGTGTCATTTACCATTAGATGAGCCGTTTGCTCGTTTGCCCTCTATGGCCTCAGATAAATAATGAACTACACGTGAAATTCAAATAAACGTGAGCATACTGATTTTATGTATGTAAAAATTCTGCACAACTGACGCAATGGGCAGAGTTTTGCCCAAGCTTATAGCAAAAAAAAAACAAACGTTCTTATTCAATTGAAGTCCTGTCCTATTGAACGCCAGGATTCCAGACAATAGAAAATCTATTGATTCCGACTAATAAAGTTATCATGGCATTCTCAAACTGGTACTCCCCGAACTTTCATATTTCTCCGTTTCTATTAAATTGGGAAAAAATAAATATTTTTACGTAAATTATGAATTTAATTGCAAAAATGTTTTTTTTCTTGTTTATTTATGGATTGCGCCGTGATAATGTTGTCGAGATAGAATAACATACTGTATCAAATATGAATACCAGATACGTAACGTATCTGGCGTATGATGGACATAATGAAACTATATGTAAGAAGTTTCGTCATTAAAAAAACAGAATATTAACCAAGTACTATAAATAAGTGTCACGTTTCAAGCCACATTTTCTTGTTTTTCAAATGTAAACAAATGCTTTGTATGACGCACAACATCTGTATCTTTGTACAAAAGTAAAACATATTTAACTTTTATAAATGTCTAAACGAACATAATATTGGTAAATATTTATTGGTCAACTTAGAATGTGATTTATCCGAGCTTAATGGGGAGTCATGGTGACTGCATAGCAATCGTTTTTGTGTTAGATTGTTAGGAAAAGTAGGAACATTCGTATAAATATCATTAGCAACAGATTATAATTACGCGATTTAATAGCTGCAAGGGTCCCGAGGGTGCGCGTTAATCAAGATACCGGACTTCGAATGTGAGGGAAAGTGCACAAAACGTTCTAGATCAAACTTCGTAACGTTAACAATGATCTTAAATTCGAAAGGCATGAGACTAAACTTAAAACCAATTATATTGATGAATTTCATATGCCTACCATAAATTTGTTATTGAAAAATATTCGTGTGACGTCAAATAGTATTTATATTTTAAATATTTCAGCCAGACATTATAGTGAGTATTTTATTATTGAAATGGTAGATGCGTTTATGGTGTAAGCATATATGAAAAATAAATACACGTTATGTAACGCAACTAAGTATTTGTTGAGGTAGAGCTGGAAGTGTGTTAGTAGATATTATGTTTTAATATTATCAGATTACCAAACTATGCTTAGAAATTAAAAGGTAAATTTAATAAGGCGGTGCCATTTCATTATCAGTGACAAATACATTATCCTTGATTAGGAATCAGTTTATCACATGTCTCGTTATATAATTGTCATATATGACTATCCAATAACGGTAATATTAGCGAAACATTTATTTGGGCAACTACCTTTTATGCCCAAGTGATATATCTATAAAGTTGGGCAGGATTCTGAACTTCCTGTAAAGTGCCCAACTTTTAGACGAACTCTAAAATGGGGAGCGAGTCACAAAAGATCTTATAGGTACTTACTACTACTACAGGTCTATCAAACCCTGAAAGCCCTCAGAAATTCGATTAATAATAGTATTTCCGACTTTTTTCTAGTTTTTTTTCGACATCAACTACGAGTGATAAAAGTGTAGACTATGACTTGAACGCTTAAAATAACGCTTTGTATTTTTTTTCATCTACCTTAAATATATCAGTGATATTCCTTGACTATTTCGAATAAAACATAGTTTGCGACATTAGCGCTTCGTTTAAGTATTCGCTGAGATTTTATACTCTTTCCATATTTGGAGCTAAACTTTACTAAGTTCTGATTTTTATTAGAAAGGCTTTTAAGCGTTCTGTGCTTAGAACAATGCGCCCGCGAGGTATGTTCGGTCTATTTCTATAACAGCCTTTGCTTCGATCGACAATAGACTTAGTGGTAAGTATTTAAAGGTGTAAATTATGTTGGCGATGGTCTGTGTTACATCTATGTACTATGATATTTAGGTTTTTCGTATTAGAGATGGGTAGGTGTTCCTTGATATAGGGACTTACATTTGTGTCGTTAGTCAAATGTAGTTATTAGTACAATTTAAGAAACAAGTATGTTTTCTGTTTATATACAATCTCAAAACAGTACAGTGTGGAATGAGCTCATGTTAATGATATATTTTTGTTTAAGACTGTCTATAAGATTAATATCTACTAATTGTTAAGCCGTCAAGGTCTTGTACTGTAAAATGTAATCTATAAGTTTATATAAACATACTACGTAATATAATGTTTTCAAATATGAGTAAATCTAATTCTAATGGCTATAAAATTAATTATAACTAAACATTATTTGGTATAAACATCGTTTATTTATTAATCGACTGAGTTAATTATTTATTTTAATTTCAACTTTTTGAACGTAACTGAAGAATGTAATAAGTATTTGGTGTCCCATTAATGTCAATTGTCAAAGAGGACAAACGAAATCCTTTTAGTGGTCATGAAGACTCAAACTGGGAACCTAGGCTGGGAACTATACATATTGCTTTGAATTTCTTGAATTAAGCTACATTGTATGATATTCTTTTGACAATAATTACTTGCGAAAGGTCGATGGAGGTTGGATGAAAAGCGGTTTTCTGGCGCAGAATGGACGAGACCTATGTCCTGCAGTGGTCTGCGATAGGTTTAAGAGTCAGAGTATATATTTTATTGAACCTACGCGAAAAATGTGGTCTTTTTAAGCTCATCATTACCATTGTTAAAATAAATGGAACTTATGGGCAGACTATGGCGATATATGGAAAAGTATTTTTTTGTCAATATCCATATTTTAACCACTCATTTATACACAATGTTAAGGCAGTAAGGTGGTTTAGAAACTTTTTCACCAAGGTCAGTTTGACTGTTTTTCGAGATGGTTATATCACGAGTATATAAATTTAGAATTTTCTGGGACAGGTTGCATTTTTTGTTTTTATGTCTTTGCACTTAATAGGAATGAATGAAGAATATATGATAAATAACGTTCGTATTACATTTAGTATTTTATTACTATACTTTACCGGGACATAATAGTCATTATATAACAAGTAAATAGTTTTTTCGAATACTTGTTAGCCCATGAAAGACCCCATGTTAAACTTTAGGTCTTCATCACTATGATGGTGAAATGTTTTGCCATAATCTCCATGCTTGGACGGCGGGTTGAAGGTGAGGTGTATTTAGAGAGCTATTTATACTGGATGTTTTGTCCCTCAGCAGCCTTATTAGGCACCCGCGGGAAAAGCGGTGCTGACAAATTAGGCCGAATTAAAAAAGCACCGAAATTGACCATATGAAATTTAACCCAAAATATTGTAGATTTGTGACAAATGTAATATTGGAATAATGGGTTAAATAAAGATTATAAATAATATTATTTAATAATCAATAACAATAAATATTGTGACTGTTAGTAAATGCGGGACGTGTAACATCACTAGCGATTGTTCTAGCCTAGAAACGGGACAGTTGTGTGGTCACTTTGTACTTGTCTGAGCTCGGGAAGCGGTTATTTTAATTCCACTTGTTTCCTCCAAAGATTCTGTGAGAAAAAATGCTAGATGAAGCCCTTATACTTTTGAGAAGGGTTTATACCGAAACCAATATGCTAATGAAGATGTTGATATCATCATCAGCTCATTAAACGTCCCCACCGAGAGGCACGAGCCTACCCGTAAAGGGTGTTTTTAGGCCTTGGTCGTCCACGCGGGCCCAGTGCAGGTTAGGCGACTTCACGCACAAATTTTGAATTTCTTTGCAGGCGTGCGCAGGTTTCCTCACGATGTATTCCTTCACCGTAAGAGCGTCGGATAACGAACATTTAATTTCGAAAACAGATTGGCACGTGGCGGGATTTGAACCTCAGCCCTCCCGGTATGTGGGAAACAGTCCACACCATTGAGCCACCGACGCTTGTAATAATGTTGTTATAATATAATATAATAAAATAAAAATTTACTATTGCGACCGGTCATTATTAAAACAATGCACCGAAAGTGCATCATACAAGGTTTTCAGCTTAAAGCCACAGGAGAGAGCTTCAATACCCAATTCCTCGCGACAAAGATAACACCATTAGAAACCGCGTCCCGTCGGCCGCCGGCTAAAACGCCATAAATCCAGCGGCACACAATCGTGCAAGCCAAGGATGCCAACTACTGAATACATGGTGAATGAGAATTATAATAATCACGTTTTTTCTACAAAAAATATTCACCTATAAATTGGGTGGAAATAACCCGTCTTCTATCTATGCAAACCACAGATTTCCCAATACAGGAGATGGGGCAAGCCGCGTTTAAAGTGCGACAAATGTAAGCTCAACGAGCATACACTGGCTGCCAGTTTACGCTCTGTGAGACGAGTCAAGATGCACGAATATTAGAAGAAATTACCGTTTTTTTTCAAAATGCCATCCTGTGCAATTGTAACATGCCATCATCGCAATGAATCAGTAAATTTATCAAGAAATATAATAACTTTCACAGGTAAGAACCGAAAAGAAATTGCGACACTGGGACTGCCTATAAACTTGGCGGCTTGTCCAGTCTAATTGTATATTTGGATGTCTGTGATGCAAACCCTATAAAATAGTTTATAACCCTAGAATAACACATTTACCAATTGAAAGGTATACACTAATTTGTTAATAGAAATTGTAAGGGGTTTTTAGGGTTCCGTAGCCAAATGGCAAAAACCCTTATAGATTCATATTATTTATTATTTTTTTTTTTTTTTTTTATTTATTTACATGATACATGGTACAATTATTGGTGGTAATATATTATATTAAAGGTGTAGGAGGTGTCTCAGTAAATAAAAATATTTTATTTTATGTTACTTGCCGCTGCAAACCCTCCGCGGGCGAGTCGGACTCGCACTTGGCCAATTTTTTATAAAAATATGAGGCGAACGCTTCTAACTATCGCTGTTGACTGTTAAGGCTGAAAGTCATCTGCGCTCGCCAATTGCCCGGTGAAGCTGTAAAGGGCACCTGCGGCCAACAGCAGTAGTCAGTTCGAAAAGAAAGGTGGACATAGGTATCCCTATACTGCGCTAGATATCTTGTTCCTTCACATTTCTCATCCATCCACTACCAGCGACCGTTCGCAAGTCGTCGCTCCATCGGTCAGTGCGTCTTATGCTTGCCAAGACGTGGTCTGCACTCCAGAATTCATCTGCTCTGACATACGTAGGTATATACGGATATTACAAAAGCAATATGATAGAAAAAAAGATAAGGTTTAGTTTCATATATTCACGAACCTATATCCAGGCTTTTTCAGATTAAAAATAACATACTAACCTAAACAATGGCGTACGTAACATCAGTTGAAGGGGTGTCTTTGTTACTACAGTATCAAAGCAGGTTGTCTTAGAAAATGTTCCATTAAAGTTTTGTTACACTTTTATATTAGCACTATTGTTATTCTATAAATATAACAGATGAGGTAAAATAAATGATGGTTTAGAACAGTGGTTCCCAAACTTATTTTGTCTACTGCCCACTTTGAGAATAAATATTTTTTTAGCGCCCCCATTTTTTCACCTATTTAAAAACCACTATAACTTCAAATTGAATTAATTAATTATTGAATTAATCATTTTCTTTCTGGTCTCTTACCGCCCCCCTTGAGACCTGCAGCGCCCACAAGGGGGCGTTATCGCCCACTTTGGGAAAGACTGGTTTAGAAAAAGCAAGGTTACTCGTAAATTATGATTGACATTATATATCTATAAAATATATGATTTATACCTTTTTACAGTATAGCTTCTGAAACCAAGGAAACAGATGTCTGTTTTATTGCTTAAGCGTTTTAAAAGTTGTTTGTTATATATATGTAGTATAAAATTCTTGTTTTATAGAATAAGGCGTATGATAAAACTGTGAAATGAGCTTCCACCGAAAGCGAAGCGGTACGACCTGGCGTCTTTTGAAACCAGAGAGTAAACTATCTCCGTAAGCGCCGGCGATTATTTTTTGGATCCTATGGTCTTGCAAGTGTCTATTGGCCTAGTGCCAGGGGATCGAACTTGGAACTCTTAGTGTAATAGGAATAGCTAAGTTCTCAACCATTACACCAGATGGATCGTCAACACGTTATAACTTCACTTGGGGGCTACCGCCAGCTCTTAAAACAGTTTACTATATTCATGCGACAGAATTTTTGTACCAGAAAAGGCGTAGTATTGATTGTAATATGGGTTTAAGCGATGACGGTTGTATTTACTGCCTCCGTGGTCTAGTGGGCACAGCGTTCAGCTGCATGACCCGGAGGTCGTGGGTTCGAAGCCGGATAACGTCAATTTGTGCGGTTTTTCCTAGCCCGGTTAAGATATTGCAGGCTAAATCCCCTGATTGACCGAAAAGAAAGATTCCGTGGTTCAGAGGGCATGTCAAACCGTTCGGTCCCGGCAACAATATGAGGATGGTAGTCGTTAACACCAAAAAAGTCTTCGTGGTGGGCTACGGCCCAATTTTCCTTAACTATACAGTGTCTTGAAATAGGCGTTTATAGGCTAATGATGATGATAACTTGTATTAGTGTTTACCACAGATAAATGTAACTGTGTTCCAGTTTTATAAGTTACGAAGTAAACAGAACGGCAGGACGCTTACCTGATGGTAATTGATACGCCTGAGAATGACAGATGTTGGTAAATCTATAAATAAAACAATGCGAGATTAAGTGAGAAAACGTTGCATTAGATTTAATTAATAGTGCCAGATATGTCCGTGAAACAGGAGTATGCACTTTTGTGTTTCGTGATGAGAGCACTGTAGCTGTGAAATTGCGGTATAAAAGACCTACAACTGTGTGTCTTGGTGTGTCGGGCGCAGTGCGGCATTGATGGAGAGATAATAACTGTTTATCAGTTGTTGGTCTCATTTAATGCCGCCCTGTCATGGTTAGGCGTACATAAGGTGAGTCCTGACCGTCCTGTTCATTTAGAAAATAATAATAAAACATAATTGCATATGCTTCTGCAGCGTGCATTTCACCGGTGCAGCAACCCTAGCGGCGGGTTGCATTTCATGCCCGCGCTTTCACCCGCCCGCGGTGACGTAACCGTTGCGACATGCACTCGTGTTGCACCGCCGCTGCACGGGGTGCATACATACGTTTTGATGGAAACCATACAATTCGGTAGTTTCCACCATCATCAGGTCATTAACGTCCTCACCGGGCACGAGCCTTCCCGTATAGGGCCTTAGTCGTCCAGCGGGCCAGTACGGATTGGCGACTTCACACACAACTTCGAATCTCGTCGCAGGCGTGTTGAAGGTTTCCTCACGATATTTTCCTTCACGTAAGAGCGTCGGATAACGTACATATTTTCGAAAATTCGAAACACCAGTTTCACCATCCGCAATAATACAAACCTTATTTTTATAAACCGCACCTATTTTATATGTTTGTTTTATTGATCACTTTTGCTTATTAGCAATATTGTATTTTTAGGTATTTTGTTTCAGCAAACAAATATTAGGTCAATTGATGATAGTGAGCAATGACGTCACATATCACTAATCTCATACATAATATATGGAAACGTTCCTTTTTGAAAGTTCATAAAGAGTACGTCAACGATTAGTGGTGTCAAGTACCCAATTGCTATCCACTGACATTAACACAGCGCCATCTAGCCCCAAACTCAGCCTGTAATATGGGTATTTACAACGTATAAACATACTTGAAACATTTTTTGTAATTAAATATGTACATATTTAATCAAGAAACACCCAGAATACAAACAGAGATGTTCATGCACACAAATGTTTGTACTTCCCGAGAATCGGAACCCTTAGTCAATAGCCCAGTGCCTCAACTATTGCACTAAATGGGTCGTCGAATGCGATTTGACATTCAGTTTACAGTTTTTATTACCAATGATGGAATATTAAAAAAAATAATATTACTCATATTGTATGCAATTTTTACGGTGGATTTGGAATGTCAGAAAATCATTTATTGACACTGGTAGATAATATACACAGCAACAGTGTAATTGCCACGTAATAATTTGAAAACAAATACACATACCATTATCTGTAATATATCGTTTAATTTAACAATTTTGTTAAAATGTACTGTAAAATGCTGTTGGTTTTCCAAATAAATAAATAAATATATGACGACCCGTTTGGTGTTGTGTTGTGTTGTGGTTGAGACGTCGACTGCAACACCAAGGGTACAAACATTTGTGTGCATGAACATGTCTGTTTGTAATGGTCTGGGTGTTTCTTCGTCATATAATATGTATGTATTTAAAAAATATGAGTATGTTTATCCGTTGTTTAGTACCTATAATACAGGCTTCACGCTTAACTTGGGGCTAGATGGCGCTGTGTGAATGTCAGTGGATATTTATTTATTATAATCTAGGGCTCATTGAAGCATCAGAAGGAAATCAAAAATTTCATACATTTGTTTTTTGATAAAATAAAATTAGCAACAATTGTGTTTGGGCGTTACATTTATACTAAGATTAATCTGACTAAAATTTCTAAAAATACGTCATAAGGTTATCAAAATTTAAAATAAACTCAATAAAAAACCTTCGTAATGTATATGCTACATTTCGACCTCCGTTTGCTCAATATTTGTCACTGTTTGGAATATTTTCCAAAAATACATCAATGTTTTGGTAAACGCGTTCCGGTTGCGCAACTCTCGAGCGGGAATGGCCTGGCGCCAGGAAGAAGCATTTTAGTTTATCTATGGTCTATCACACTAATATTTATGCGAAAGTTTGTTAGTGTTTGTCACTTCTACACGTTTAAACGGCTAAATGGATTTAAAATTTGTTGAAATAAATGTATCAGCATCATCTTCAGACTTCAATCGGCCAATCATTTTTCAGAATGACTATTTGCTGTTGGCCATTGATGGACTTCACAGCTTCTTCAGACAATAAATAAATATCCACTGATATTCACACAGCGTCATCTAGCCCCAAGTTAAGCGGTAAAGCCTGTATTATGGGTACTTAATAACGGATAAACATACATATATACATTTTTTTTGTAAATACATACATATTATACATAGAAAACACCCAGACCATTACAAACAACAAAGACAAGTGGCGAGGACTGATGGCTCTCGGCACAAAAAATATGTCTAGCCTAAGGGTGTCCCAGAGTGAGACGCAAACTTCGGCTTAGGGCGTCCCAGGGTTGCTAAGTAACCAAGTATATGTTTGAGGTGAAAAGCGACCGGTTGACGCGCCGTAACGCGAATAGGGTCTGATTGAACCTACTGGGACTGGCGTCGATGCCCTAGCAGGGGGCGGAATATTAGTCTTGGAGTGTTGCGTGTGTTGAGTGATATGCTTTCCCATGATGGATGTTGTGTAAAAGTTAAACAATTACTGCAGGTAGAAATTTATTGCATAACAGTTTATCATATAGGTGGTCACGTCTATATCAAATTATATATGACGTATATGACGAAAAAAGTTAATGTTTTTTATTTCAAACTAGCAGCGCGACGAGATTTTACCCGCAGAATGCCCGTTCTTAATTTTGGGTCAATTAAACCCGTGCCATTCCCCTTCAACCAATTCTTTTGCCCCATGCACGGAGCACAACATAATATTATAATAATTAATTTACAAATTAATCTTAAACTAAAAAGAGAAGGGACCATGAGTCTGTAGATGTAATTTTATTGATAACAAAAACCCGTGTGTTTTTTTTAATTTCTATTTAGGCTGTATTTGTAAAAATTTATTAGAACTTCAAACACGTTTCTGGAGAAATCGGATTGAGCCTTATCACACCACTTCGAAAGCAAAGCGCAACTTAAGTAAAAAGTCAATTTATGATGACTAACAAATAAATAATTTATATTTATCATACAATACGAAACGTTAGCTATACAAAGAAAATTACATAGATGTACTGTTGCAAGGTAATGTTGTAATTTCCCCGCGTTTTGCGGTTATTTTTGAAACGCGAGTCTCTAATCGTTAGCCGATCGTATCAGCTATCTTCGCAACAATAGTAAGAATCAAAACAAATTACCTTTTGTAACCAACAAATGCAAAATATATAATTAACAGAGCGAAGGCCGAACCTCTAATGTTAGTCTCATAAATAACTAACCATAAAATTCAACAATAACAATGTTTTCAGGATTTTATAATTGGTTATAATTAATTGCGTCTATATAATTTTCTTGGTGGATACCTGATACAAGAAGCACCTTTACTAAAATTGCTTAAATTAATGAAAACGAACGAAAACAGATTGGAGTAACCTTGACTTCTTAGGCAATTTATCGATTATTACGTTTATTCGGGGATTTTCTTTACGAAATGAAATAATAGTTCACGCTTGGAGCGGCCGCCGAGTTTTATTTTGAGATTTCAATTAATCGTTGAAAAACCCGAAAATATTCAATATGGCACGATCAAAACTTAAACAGCGACGGTTAAAATTGCAGACAACTATTTCTGGTCAATTGTGTAAATTTCCAGATCTGACGTCATTTGCAAAAAATAAACCGGACACGGCGCTGCCAGCGTGTTTTCATCATTTCTTTCAATTAAAAACTGGCAACACAATACAAAGTCACGTTGAGTGTTTGGCGGGAAAAGAAATAACCTTGTGGGCGCTTCCCGCGCGCGACCTCGCTCGCGGCCGCGACTGGTCGGCGCCGCTCGGAACTCATCGGCACTTTCCGTGACTATTTAATGGTAGAACGTAATAGAGTATATGCGTCTCTTTTACTTGCCGGCGATTTATGGATTGAAACAAGGTTGAATTTAAAGACATTAGTAAAGTGTTTTTAGGCGTTATCTTTGTTATTGCTTAAAATATATAACCTTAAATATTTTTTTTATTTACTTTCTCAAAACTTTATGTAAAGGAAATATAATTAGTTTACTATAGAATATCCCTACAGCATTTCTTTTTTTCTTTCTTTCTAGTAACAAATGCAAACCACGGTTGAAAGTAAAACCTGTCTCAGATCTATGCTAACAGCCGCTATAGCTTTCGATGAACAATCAATCGTGTTGTGCGTGATTCCATAAAATAGTACTGCCTAATTAATTTGGCCGATTCTAATTTACAACAATGTTATTTTAAATAAAAGTAATCACGCACTTTATAAGTTATTCCTAATATTTGACACTTTGGATATATGTGCATATTTGAAAAATACAAAACATTTACACGCTATAACGAAAGGTTAGTAAATATATGAAAGCCATGATTTATTTTTAATACCAAACATAGAATGGGAAATGGAACCGAGGACGTCCACGTACTATGTGAACATATAACATTAACATACGAGAGATAAACCTGAATGTGATAATATTATCTAATGTAAAGGTATGACCAAGTTTTCCTTTTTTCCCTTGCGATAGAGACTTTATAACTTCGAGGGGGAGGCTAGTAGGAGGATTCAGTTGGGCTGGGCGGCATTCGGTAAGCTACGTCATGTCCTAACGTCAACTATTCCGCAATGCTTAAAGACGAAAGTCTTTGAGCAATGCGTCCTACCCGGGCTAACATACGCAGCTGAGACATGGACACTGACTTCGGGATTGGTTCATAAGTTCAAAGTCACTCAACGCGCAATGGAGCGAGCTGTGCTTGGAGTCTCTCTTAGGGATAAGATCAGAAATGATTTAACCCGTAGAGAACTAAAGTTACCACAGCCCGCCGGATCAGCAAGTTGAAGTGGCAGTGGGCTGGTCACGTATGTCGCAGAACCGATGGCCGTTGGAGCAGACGAGTTCTGGAGTGGAGACCGCGTCTTGGCAAGCGTAGCGTAGGACGCCCTCCGGCCCGATGGACGACGACTTGGGAAAGGTCGCTGGTGGAAGCTGGATGAGAAAGGCGGAGGACCGGGATGTCTGGCGCAAAATGGGGGAGACCTATGTCCAGCAGTGGACTGCAATAGGTTGAAGTGAGAGAGAGATTTATAACGATCAGTAGGTAAATACTACAAAGGCCGTCTAATAAACTACTGAACTAGACCTGCCTCAATGTTAGGGTGACCTAGACCAGATAAACCTATCATCGTGAATCGTGCAGTTCCTTAGAGATCGCAGTTTCCATATCCTTGTTCGTATTTTACCAAGATGCATGATGAGGATATGCTTAGGAATTTGGTCCGGGAATCTGAGATTGGAAGTTGAATACTAAATTACTTATTCCCAAACCATAATATTCATAAGAAGTTACATAAAATATCAGTGTTATGAACCCTGTTGGGCACGCAATATAAGGACTAGGTTTACTAAACCGCGCGTATGTTTTCACGGGAAAACAATAGAAAATCTGTCAATTGGCGGTACTATTGGCCGACATTCCATCGAGGGCTAATCGATGTAATCATAAATAGTAAATAAATAAATATCCACCGACATTCACACGGCGCCATTTAGTCCCAAGTTAAGCGTGAAGCCTGTAGTATTGGTACTAAAAAGATATACATACTTATATATACATATTTTTTGTAAATACAAACATATTATTCATGGGAAACACCCAGACCAATACAAGCAGACACGTTTATGCACACTAATGTTTGTATTGCCCGGGGATCGAGCCCGGAACCCTTCGTGTAACAGTCGACATCACATCCATTACACCAGATGGGTCGACAAGTTACACCAAAATAAGTCATTGATTTATCATAAAAGGTATAAAACTGATAATGTAGAGTTGTATTATGTATAAACAACAAAGAAAATTACTTCAATACAGTACAGTTGATGGAAAGATCTTGAGAGGCTGCAAGACCGCAGACCAGCATTGTGCAAAATGACTCTACATAGTGGTTATGCCATAATGAATGCAAGCATAACAACTTCCTTGGTGGCCGGCAGAGGTCGCCCGGTGTATGCGCCACGTATGTGATGTACTTGATTTTTCCCACTATAGCTCGATGATGCATATTCCAGATCATGACCTTTTATAACTACGTTCGATGTTAATATAAAAAGGCTTTTCAAATATAAAATAAAGGTATTTTTTGTTTCGTTCACGTTTTGGGTTTTTTAGGATAAGGGTAAGTAAGGAAAAGTCAAACTACGCCTTTCATGGAGTGAGTCATGTGAGAATGATAAATATAGGGGTGCACACGCATTAAATGAGTAAAAATACCTAGGTACATACATACGGGGAGTGTGTGTTTACCATGGTATTATTAAGTTTATTTGAAACAAAGACTTAGTTTTTGTAAAATGAATGAACAGATGAGGGTATTTTTTGTTGCAAGGACTTTTCGCTGATCACATTGGGTATCACTGAAAATTATATATTTTAAATAAATAAATAAGTTAACTGTGGCTGAAAACCTTATGAAAAGTTTCTGTAATTTCGAAGAATAACCATAATATATTCCGGTCCGCAGTGACACTTTTTATGCTTATTGATTGTTTTATGATAACAATTGACTCTACCAATCTAAAAACAAAAAAAAAAACACAAATATTTTAAAAATATATTTTCTCAAACATCTTAAGCTCCCAAATTCAATCACCTGACCCCATTAAGTTGAAATTTTGACAATGTTATCGCAAGTCGGAGTAATACCACAAAAAATACGCGGGCCGCAGGAGGGGCGCGGTGGTTCAGTGACTCGACGCCCGCGGCGCAACACGCACGCGTCGTCCACAAGTGCTCGGAGTTACACAAGTGACACAAGTGAAGTGTTTACGAATTACACCAAACTTAAAACTAAGGCATATTGATTGTTTTATTGTATGTGCAAGTGGATGGATCTGTGAACATTTGGATTGCGTTTTGGAAACGGTAAGTGGGTTTGGTAATTTTATTTTCGAGTATTGTGTGATCAGTGTTGAGATGTTTACGAGTAATTTTATTCAAAGGGAATTATAATAACATTTTTATAAATCTGAAATAGTGTTTAGTTATATAGGGTTAATTAAATATTATTCAAAATTGCTATTCTATTTCAAAAATATTATTTGTTTCAATTTATTTTTCTTTGAGATCCTTTAATTAGTCAATTACTTTTTTAAGTTGATGATGATATTAAGTTAATGATGATCAACAGTTGTGTATTTTAATTTACGTGTTGAATTAATCTTAACTTACATCTAAATTAAAAAGATAACGATGTCCAAACAACTTCATATTGTAATCCAACAATTTTTATAACAACAAGCAAACTTAGAAATAGCAGTACTGTAGCAAACTACATTGTTTGAACTAATCCGAGATGACAGTGACAAACACGCTACATGGAGACCGAAATTAAAGATTTCTCTCAAACATAAGTTTCAACTCTACATTATGTAGAGTTACATTTAATTTTCATTTACTGTAAACTACTACCCGCTTTTTAAAGTATATAAATTATATATGCCTTTATTTATTTCCATCGTAACAAACTCATAAGAAATAACTTGTACATGACATATCAAAATTAGAGCTAGGTACTTTGTTCTTAAAAATCCTACGATCTATTTAGTTATTGAGATTTTAGTCATATTCTTTTAGTGTACCAGTGGTCAGGCAGTTCAGTAAATATGTGACGGAATTATGCAACGCATGTCTTATTTGTATATTATTTTAAGTGAATACAAAGTCAATATTATCTTTTAACGACCACATTGTCGGTTGGCCGTCGAACTGCGCAATAGAATCCTTTGACTCACACTGAAATTTCGGCATTAGATAATAAAACTGAGCCTTCAGGATATTAATAAAATAGTATATTTTCATCACAATCATGTTTATCAGATCACACATTCATGTTTATCAGATATTTTTGTAAAGTTAAACACAGCCTAACATCGACCTTGGTAAGTTCAAGGATTTATGCACTCTTAAGCATTATGTTTTGTAATAACTCATGTAACATGTCCAATTATCTTAACCTTGGTTTATTTGATCTCGTTTTCATTCAAAATATGCACATACATATATTTAATACAGATGTATAATAAACGTTTCGGATTACACATAATGTGCTAAAACGTTGCATGAAGCTGACAATGCATTTTACGTAATATTTTCTACTAGTACTGGCTATCGCATTACTGCATCTGATGCAAGGGGCTACAAACATACAATTTATAAACAGGTCAAGGAGAAGCGAAAGGTTGCTGGTGGAGGCTGGGTGAGAAAAGCGGAGTACCGAGATATCTAGCGATAAATGAGGGAGACCTATGTCCAGCTGTGGACTGTGATATGTTGCAGACAGAGAAAGAGGAAAAGAGAAGAAATATTTTTAGTCAATAATGCTTTACAACCACTTCCAGTTTCATACAATGTATGTGCCCTTTAAGGTAATAAATAAGGGATACCATCTTCATAAGAGCACTTGAAGTTATATGAAAACAACGCATACGAAGTTAAAATGAATTATTTACCATTTGAAATATTAAGTCAGCAGTAGTCAGTAATTTTTATTTATTGTTGACGTCAATATTACCCAGCGTTAGACGTTGTTTCGAACAGTTTGTTCTTATGTATTTGAACTAGGTGTCTGGGTTTTTATCACTAAGACTATTTGTACGATAATAAAGTTCCTAGTAGTAATACTAGTAGTTTTGTCTATTTTATTCATGATTTTATATTATGTAAACATATTGATTATGAAAACATGATTATTGACGTACAATATTAAAGTGACCGTACTGACCTACACAAAGATTAACTCCGATCGGAGATTTCAGTAAACAAAATTTGGTATCGCTTAAATTATATGGTTTTGCTTTATATTATTTTATTTAATAAATAAAGAGTTCTAACTCTAGGTATAGGTATCTAGGTTCTTACCTAAATTTACAAACTTACGAATTCTTCTTTCTTTATTTCTTCTAACTATCACTGCTGAACTCAGCTTTCTCATCGATAGCGAAGGGTTTGCTATAATCCTCACGCTTGACCGCTGGGCTTAAGATAACAGCACCTATAAAAGGTTAACATGAATGATAAAAAATTGTAACCCTTTCTCTACTAAATGTTTCGTCCCTAAGTCGCCTTTTACGGTGTCAGTTAAACAGTACAAGACATTTTGCTCAACCAAATATGAATGATACATATTAATTAAGAAGAGATTAATAATTATCTCTTCGCGGAAAAGTCCACTGCATCCCCCAGGAAAGATAGCGGATAATTATCTTTGCAAAACAATGAGCAACCTTGGCCTTATCACTGCCTACTTATAATTATGATAAAAAGCAAAACAAACTTGTATCTACCGGTTAAAACACAATTCAGACAGAAAAATAAAATATTCAACTCAAAAAGTCCTTCCAACATCATTTCAGAGTGTAAGGGGAGTACCTGAGCTCCTTCCCTTGGTCTCAAAGTACTTGTTTTTTTTAAAAATTGTGTGTGAAGTCGTCCAATCCGCACTGGGTCCGCGTCGACAACTAAGGCCTAATCACCAACTATACGGGTAGGCTCGTGCCCCTCGGTGGGGACGTTCAATGAGCTGATGATGATGATGATGATGACATTTATTAAATAAAGGCTCTATCTCTCTTCAACCCATGAGAGTCTACTGCTCAACCTAAGTCTACCCCATTTCGTGCTAGATATTCCGCGTTCCTCATCCAGACTCAACAAGCGACCTTTCGCATAACGTCGGTCCATCGGGCTATAACAATGATGATTGATGATTTTACTACAACAAAATGGAAGTATTTTTAATTTTTTACATTATAATCCAAACTGGCTTACTTTAATACATAACCCTTATGTAATCAGGCGTCTAAAGTCCGCGGTAGACAAGGCCGCATCTAATGATGTCATTTTTCCAAAGTAATCTTCAATATTAAGTCAATTGACTGTACGGTGTTTGGTAGAGACCACGATTTAATGCTACTTTGGTTAATTTCCACAAATGGAAAACATGTAAGTTAGAATTTTATTTTTTCTTTTACATAACCCGTACTAAAACTTAAAATAAGCCTACTACACACAAACAAACCAATAACTTTTGTTTGGATCCCAAAAGTGGATTAATTACTGGCAATGCCAATAGAAACCTTAACTTCTTAAACTCAAGAACTAATAATAATATATTATGACTAATATTGACGCATGTATCCACACACAGATAGGTAAGTGTTAGTATATACGCTTTATTTAGTTGATTTATGACGCATTATGAAACAACTTTAATAAGTACAGTTGCATTATTCATACTCAAACTCAAAAATATATTATTAAAATATATAATAAAAGATACTTTTAAATTGCCCAAAAAGTTACGCAGGGCGAAGACCACCGCAATCTCACTTTTCTCGTCGTGGCATATAAAAAATAAATTTACTAAGATTAACGCTTCGGGATGAGGGTGCCGTAAGCATCAGTCACCTTTCTACCATTGGCTTTGTTAGTTTGATCTGTTGCCTATTTTTTTATATCTAACGTCATCATCATCATCAGCTCATTAAACGTCCCCACCGAGGGGCACGAGCCTACTCGTATAGGGTGATTAGGCCTTAGTCGTCCACGCGGGCCCAGTGCGGATTGGACGACTTCACGCACAACCTTTGAATTTCTTCTCAGGCGTGCATGAAGGTTTCCTCACGATGTTTTTTTTTGAGCGTCTTTTTGCCCACCCCAGAATACGACGGGCAAAAGCCTGAGTGGTCAGACTCAGGGAGGGATTCTCCTGCTTTCAAACAGGTACCCTCCTGGGGTACTATTGATTTTAAAGCCGCTGCCATACTAAAGTGGGGGGAAATGGACTACCGGAATTTGTACAAACCAAACGAAACACAGGTTGTCCCTATTTCACGCTGGAAACTGTACAAAAGTGGTATGTTGTATGTTCACGATGTTTTCCTTCACCGTAAGAGCGTCGGATAACGTACATATATTTTCGAAAATTCGAAAACACATTGGTACGTGGCGGGATTTGAACCTCGGCCCTCCCGGTAGGAAGGCGACAGTCCACACCATTGAGCCACCGACGATCTAACGTACTAAAAGTTTTTGCAAATTTCCAGGTCAAGGATATTGTCGGTGTCTATTTTAATTTTATCTTATCATCAAACATTTTTTAAATGATAATCAAAAACACACGTAGCAGATATTCCTATGTAACTGCATACTTGCGTGTCATTCGCTCTCCACATTTGAGTTCTAAGTTGTAATTCTTTGCATCTTAAGCAATTGAGATGCAACAACCAACCTTATCACAATGCTGGTAGAGTTCAAATTATCATGTGCAGATGCATCCAAAACGCAATTCAGCACTTTCGTTACGCGAATCGTAATGGTTATTCTTTAATAAATGATCAGATCACATGTTATTAATTTATAAAAGTACTGCTTTCACTTGTTAACAATAGCTTCGACTCTGATATTATAGCTATTTTTCGTTGTATGATACATACGTTTGTTATTCATTTTTAACATCAGTAGAGGTATGCGCTGCTTTGAGGTTGACCGAAAGAGTATTATTTTAAATCCCAGCAACTTCCAAATGAATGTGCAAACACAAATTATTATTTCCATAATATAAAACTGAAGATGTCGTTTGCATTTTATTTTATTTATAACGAATCAGGGGGGGGGGGGGGAAATCGAAGTATGTAATTTTATTTGAATCTTTCACAATGCATGAGTTATATTTCAAATGAAACCGTAAAACGTTGGCAAATAGCTTAATAAAACAGTGTAACCAGTATCAGTAACAGTGTTCCATTGACTCTATTTAAGTAGTTCAGCCAACCCAAGGAAAAAATCTGTGAAAATAAATGTTTAACCCAGAAACTCCAAAGTATTCCGCCGATTTGTAAAAGCAAAAAATCAAGCAAAACTAAAAACGATGCAGAAAAACGAAACGCTGTCGTCGCGTGCGCCCGAGCACTGAGAGTGAAAGTCATAACTTGCACGTCATAGATTACCGCAACGACGTTTGCCGCCAACAGCTGCTTTTGACAGGCACTTCAAAGATGGCTGCCATACATCTTCGAATATTATTTAAATAATGTGGATGTTGTCTAGGTATGAAATGTGTAATGGTTTGAACCATTACCTGAAATTTTCTTTTATAAGGCGGCACAAAAAATATCGACCAAAAATAATTTCTGTTTTTTTTTTTTACATTTGATATGGATTTTGAACACATTTTACTACGCAAGCCAGGTTTTTTTCAGTATTTTTTTCTCGGCTCTATTGACAGATGGGAACCAAGTCTGTCTTAATATTGGTTGATTACCATACAAAAATAGGCTGAATTTTGACACACTTGTTTCAGCCAGACTCCGTCTACGCCTGACCATGACAGAGCGGCATTGAAGAACAACAACAGATGTTAAGTCTCTTATACCCGGTAATTTTACTAGCTACAGTGCCCTCAACTCGAAACACAAGAGTGCATTACACTTCTGTTTCACGAGACCATATGTGGCACTGCGGTAGTACCTACCTAGACGACTCAGCATCGAGTAACTTAGTAAACTCTACCTTATACTTTAAATGGAGTCTAGGTACTAAAAGTGCATTCATATATTTATGTAAAAATGGCCCTATCATCACCTAACGATCGTTAATATACAGCCTATGGCCCTAGGCAAGGCCCTGCGAACGCCTTGGCTTCGCCTTTTACTTGTTGAGAAATGTAGAGCATTTAACTAAGTCATATAAGTCATCGAGTGCGTGCTTTAAACTTATATTTGATGTCTTAAATAATCAATTTTATAATTATAAAAGTAATTGCAATAGTTAAGAAAATATTGTGTAAATAAGCATCAGTTTCATATATTAAATCAATTTTAAGATTAATTGACATAATATATTGAGATAACGCGCTTAGCGGAAGGTTTATTGGATCAAAGATAAGAATATGTAGTATGTACATACAATTATTTCTACAATTTTGTTGTCTCACACAAGCTGTGAAATTTCTAGATATACTGACTCTACATTTTAAACATATATTATTTGGTATCTTATGTGACGCTTCTACCCTTGGGTTGGTGTATTTTTTTAGTCCATTTAACTTTTCATACAAAAAAAGATAATGTACTACTACCTATTTGGTTAATAACCCTCTACTTTAACACATAAGCAAGTCTAAAAACATCACTTTGTTAACCGTGTAACCGCTGCGTTTGCGCATGTCCAATAGGTAAAATGTATTTTCTATTGTGTCTGGAATCCCGGTTAATAGATAAATATCACAAAATTCTCGAAAGTAAAGAAGAAAGAAAAACTTAGTACAAAAGTGTACTAAGTAGCCAGATGCCATTGAAATAAAAACATAACTAGGATTTTTTAAGAAATTATAAATTTGATTTGACAAACAGGTACATACCTAAATACCATATATTCAAAAAAATATCTTGTGATATAAATAAAACTCTTCATATAGCAACTATTTAACACTGTTTGTTTAGGTGCGCGGGCGACGACCTCTCCAATATTGGGTTTTATTTTTACAGCGTTTATCGCGAACTTGGACCTTTGCGTTGGCAAGGCGGTCCGGGCGTGATCGCCAACGGACATGTTCACTGTAATCAATTGGGCTACTTTTTCGATTTGACCACACCGTATAAATAAGTCCATTTTAAAAATTACTGGGGGTAGACTCGATACTGAGTCGTCTAGGTAGGTACCACCGCAGTGCCAGATATTGTCCCGTGAAACAGAAGTGCTATGCACTTTTGTGTATTGGGATGGGGGCACTGTAGCTAGTGAAATTACTTAGTATAAAAGACTTAATATCTGTCGTCTCGGGTGTCGGGCGCAGTACGTCATTGAAAGAGGATGATAACTGTCTATCAGTTGATGGTCGCCTTCAATGCCGCTCTGTCATGGTTTGGCCGTATCACTTACCATCAGGTGAGCGCTCTAACCGCCCTGTATACTTTATCATTAAAAAAAATACATTTTTACATTCATCATCATCAGCTCATTAAACGTCCCCACCGAGGGGCACGAGCCTACCCGTATAGGGTGATTAGGCCATAGTCGTCCACGCGGGCCCAGTGCGGATTGGACGACTTCACACACAACCTTTGAATCTCTTCGCAGGCGTGCATGAAGGTTTCCTCACGATGTTTTCCTTCACCGTAAGAGCATCGGATAACGTACATATATTTTCGAAAATTCGAAAACACATTGGTACGTGTCGGGATTTGAACCTCAGCCTTCCCTGGTAGGAAGCGACAGCACACCATTGAGCCACCGACGCTCTACATTACGTACATTTTAAAAACAATACTTTAATGCCAACTCTCCGATTATTAAAATTTGAATATATATTATTTTAAACTTAATATTATAACTTATTTTAAAATTTATGTCGTTGGCAGCAGATATCCCATCAAATAGTAATTCGTAGCTGTCGAATATAACAGTGATGCAATGTCTCCACTTACATGTGACGTAAACTTTTTGTTCACAGTATCTAGAAAAATCACTTCAAGCCAAATACAGCCAATACTTTTGTATTAAATAGTATAACCATATCACCTCGCTTCTTGATGTATGCTCCCCAAAAGCAACTTGCGCGCGACGCTATCTGCTGTGCGTTTTCGGCGCACGCGCATCTGTGTCAAGGAGACCGGCCGATGGAGAAAAATTCGCGGACCTTGGACGCTGCGCAGATTAGACTAGGATCGTTTGCTATAACGCGGTGGGCGGCGTTTATTGGACGCGAAAACGTATGTGTAACGCGTGTCAGATAAGTGAGCGCGAATTTATTTAAAAAAATAACAAGTACTTTGGGAAAAAAAATCGAAATGTGAAAAGAGGTTGTCTACGTTAGTAATGACGTGCGAAAAAATTATAAATGGCCAGTGTGGGTGAAATTTATGTTATTATTAGATTACAATACACGAAGTTTTGAACGGTAAATTTTATAGACCTGATTTGTTTCTTAATTAATTGGGTATTTTTTATACATTCTGAACCCGATATGTTACAAGTAAGTTTTAGTGCATACTATAGGATCATTTAAAGTTCTTTGCTAAATATTATTAATTAAAATTTAAAACTATCAAAAATATTGTTTTTTATTCCTTTCTGTTTATTGTTATTCTCAGTGTAAAGGCTTAAGTACAGTTTTATACATATTATTACTTTACTAATCTAATTAAAGGACATTAAAGCGAACGTGAATTTTTCACCACCTCACTTGCGATACATCCCTTTGCTCAGATAACCACTATTTATGTAATGTTAGATGTGTTGTTACATCTATCTTGTCCAGTAAAGCTGTGTAAGACTACCGAGGCTAAACGGAAAATAAATCCCAAAAAATGTTATTACATCACATAGACATAAACTCTGTGTCATCAGCCATTTTATTTCGCAGAGAGAATCAGGCCGCCTATCCTCGTGTCTGTATTTAAAAAGCTAAGTGGGAACTGACCTTGATGCTGGCCCAATTACCGGGACTCCGGGCAGTGGGGAGGACGATTTATTGTCATCGGCTTTAGAAATAATGTCATCGAAATATTGAGGTCGCACATAGCTAGAGTAAAACAATGATATTTGTATATATAAAGGTATATACGCTATCCGTGCCAAAACAAACCGCCGAAGAGAGTACAGTTTGTATTTTTTGTTTAGGTAAATGTTTTCGGAATAAAATATGTATGTGCTGTCACTGCATTCGGAACACTTTTTCGATTTTTTGAGCATATCACGAATCCATACTTTTTTACATTATTGGAGTAAAACAGACAAGTTACTTGAGCTAGTAAACATTCTACTAAGAGGTGATTTCAGCTGGCATCCAATTTAAAAAAAACACGACTTTTATGTTTAGAGCAATAGACATTTTTCTATTGTGTATTTTTTTAAGAAAACTTTGCGGTCTCCGAAATGTAAATAAATTTATTTACAAAACTGTGAACTACGCGGTCATACTTATATGTAACTCAATATTTTAAGAAAATTCTATTTATATAACCAATGTGATTTGTTATCTGATAGATAACAGACTTTATTATAATATTTCTTAGACATGTATATTCATTAGAGAAATAAAGAATTTAGTACTGAAATACATTAATGTGATAAGAAAGAAGCTCTACATTAAAATAAATATATGTAATTTTGTTAGGATATTTTTCTAAAAAACAACTACTCCATAAATTAAAGCAAGCCTTTCTTATTCTTTTTATGACGGTATTGTTATATTTCATATAATTGCTTTACGACATTCTCCCAAAGGGTTGACAGTGAAGGCATCTTACTGTCCTTTTATAGGTTTTTTATGAACCGCATAAAATAGAGGCCGTAATAAACCCCAAGTTACGACATTCATGGGAAACAAAGTAAGTGTAATTTATAATTATTTATTGTACAAAAAAGAAAGTTGCGCTAACCATTCAGCCAGTTACATGCAGTTTGTTTAATATTACTTTAACAGTTCTGTTTTTTTTTGCCGCCAAGTGAAGACAGGATGATGTATAAAATAGTTTGCCGTGCTCATCACACATGTTTATTTTAATTAAATCATTCAAATATAACCAAAAAAAAATATATCCACCTATCGTTTTGATATGTTTTCGTGAGTTAGATATTTTCGCATTGAAAATATAACGGCAGTTCTGCGAATGAATATGGTAATACTGAAACGGTATTGGCGTCTCTGGTCCATGGAGAATAGATACTTAGTTGCATAATGTTGTCTATGGTATAAATTGTTTTTTCATAATTTTACTTCATAATTTTGCATTATTTTAAACTTAAATATAAATGTACGTGAATAATACGATAGCCTCATCAAAGAATAAATGATGTGGCCATGGCATTGTTTCTTTTACTGTCATCTTAAAAATAAACCGCCAAGAGTCAATAATACGTAAATATTTGCGAGCTCCTAGACGCCACTCGGCAACCTTCGGCAGATTTCGGCAACCAAACTATCGTGAGCTTCCCTGCCCCCCGCTTGCCTTACAAACTATCACGTGGAGGGGGTATGAGAGTGGCGTGATAGGGGTCAAGTTACGTTAGTTCGCGGACGTCCGCGCCCGTCGGCAACCTTGGCCTACTTTGATAATGTCCTATCCTCTGTCCCGCGTATGTAATGGAATTGTTGATAATGCATTTCCTATAGGTGGTGTAAGAGCTATTTTATCTATCATTTGATAATCTACGTACTATTATTTAAACTAGTTTATAGGTAGAGTTCCTAATCTAGTATCTGAATAAATGTAAGGTAATTGTATTTATTAAATCAAGCAACAATATTTATCTATGGTAATAGAAGTTTTGGCGCGTCAATGACAAGTGATCTATTCGTCTCGCTCACACTCATTGTGATCGCTACTGTCATATGTCATCGTGTTAGTCTTATTCATGTATTAATTGAATGGGTAATGAAACAGTTTGGGCATCCATGACCTAGATTCGTTGCTTGTGTTTGCTATGCATTTTTACTAACTTAATAATATTAATATAGAATTATATTATTTAGGTATTATAAGGGATAATGAATTGAAACAAACTTAAGCGAAGCCTTATTTTAAAATAATGTATATTTTTAGAAACTTTTAATTAATATTTGTCTTTTTTATATCATATTAACTTATGATTACGGTCGCCATTACCTATTGCTAAATTATTATTAAATTATCATACATACGACTGAAATATTACTGTGGATTGATTATTATGCAATTTTGTCTGCGTTTAACCTATAAAACATAGGATTAAACCAAACATTAACACTTGTGTGTTACGAGCGTTACGTATGCTGCGACCTTAACTATTCACTAGGCGTCAGGACCTTGATCTCCACCTATTATACTGAAAAATGCTGCATTAAAACACCTCACTTATTGTCTTACATCCACCCTATTCACGCGCAATTAACGACTCTATTACACACATAATAGAGTTTGCGTTAACCAAATGTTTTCGGAGACCTTGGCGTTTGGCCTTGTGTCTATCTAGCGCCCGCTCTTTCCGCCTTTGCCGAATCAAATCGAATTTCGAACATTATTTTTATTATTTTATTTAATGAAAAAACAACTGTATTGCTTTTAATTGCGATTTAAATTGGTTTAGCTATTAATCCGCTTCGATTGTATGTGTACTGGCCATGATGTAATTGTGTGTGTGCTAACACAAATGGAAAATTTAAATATAGTTCTGTCATTTGGCCGCTCTGATTCGTGTAAATTAATCGTTTGATGTTTGTGTATAAATTACACGTGATTAATGTGATAATATGTTTTTCAGTGTTTGCCAAGGGCGTTTGTTTTTGTGTTAAACAGTCGATATTTTTATGTGAAGTAGTCCCAAGTCAATACTCAATGATTTATTGCCAAACCATAATGTACTTAGAATGTTACATAAAATGTGGGACCAGTATTATGGACCCTGTTGAACCCTCAATATAAGGACTATAGTAGAAGTAACATATAACATTTTGAGTTTTTTAACAAGTCGTCATTGAGTCACGGAATCCTCAAGCAATGACCCATTTACGATAACACTCGTTCAACAAACATAAGCGGGTGATACGCCGAAAATTCGTGTACAAAAACGGCGCGGGCGCACACGCGCACACGCCCGCGCGTAATCGCTAAAGTGTGTCATGATCAGTGGGTTAAGTTTAAATTGAGTCGAGGGCCGCGCTGCAGGTACGGCGAAGGTCCACACATCTCTGGCCCCTAGGGTTGCCAGATAATATGCCAGGATATGTCCTGAAATACCCCAGATTCAATAAAATTAAGGCCAAATTTGCCTGGACGTTATGATAAAATAAACAATGATTTGTACATCATTCATCAGCTTTTGAAAATAAAATTAATTGAAGACCTTAATCCAATGCACAATTTCAGCTAACATAAAAATAGAAGTAAACTTAGCATGGTTACAAATAAAAGGCGAATTATATTTAAAAAAGTAATAATATTGCCATAAAGAAAAATATTATAGTATTAATAAGGATGTATTTTAAAATCTGACAGTCCTGTTCTTCACACAACTTCACTAAAACAGTGACCTCTACACTATTAAAATAACGCATAGGGTGTGAATTTCTGCTGTGCAGACCTTGGCGCGTGGTAAGGTCGCGCTGCAATATTGGCAGATTAATTTGCGAGTACACATGGCAACATTGACGCCTAATTACTCAACGGACAATCAGCGACGAGAAAAGCAAATAACCTCGTTTTGGCGCGTTCCGTTTCTCATATCTCTCGTATTATCAAAAATAACACTTAGAGGTGATATGAAATAAAAAATCTTTGCAAATTTTGTTTCAAATTATATTTAAAAGTTAATTTAAGAAAAAAATAATGTAACTTAATAAAAGAGACAAAAAAAATTTTTCCAAGAAAAATATACATAGTTGAATTTTGTTTTTTAGACTTGCAGTGTGAATTCAATTCATCGCTGACGGTGCATCACTTATGCATGATAATTCAGGGCATACCTACGGCCGATTGTGCAATATGCACTTTGCCTCATTGCACTTTCGATCCAAACAATAAAGCCATAGTGTTTCACAATTGTCCCCAATTTGATGGTGTCATACATTGTTAGTCATTGAACAGTCGTGGCATTATCTCAAACACATCTGCAAATGATTTCGATCTATTTTCATATTTACTAGGTGACAGACTCGGTACTGAGTCGTCTAGGTAGGTACTAACGGTTTGCACTTCTGTGTTTTGGGATAAAGACACTGGCTATTAAAATTACCGGATATAAGAGACCTAACATCTGTCGTCTCGGATGACGGGCAGGGCAGTGTTGACGGAATATAAAGACTACCTGCTATTACCTATTGATATCCTTCATACTGCATCTGCCATGGTCAGGCGTATCACCTAGCACCAGGTGAGTGAAATGATCGTCCCGCTCTCTGATTTCATAAAAAAATACATCTTTATAAACGTCCTTTGTAGATGGTCAATGACTCGCGGGAAAAACTGACACCGTAAACAAAATATGTTCTTGATGAATGTTTTATCTTTACGCGAAAAGGCCTCGATAGTATTCTCATTCTGTACGTGTATTTGTGATCTTCAAGAAATTAAGAATTTTCCTTGTCTTCATCCATCTTTTACCGTCACAGGGGGGTTACCGGCATCTCTTAAAATAGTATTAATATATTGATACGTCAGCAATTTAATACCAGAAAAGGCAATGTAATATTATTGTAATACCGTTTTAGAGATGAAGGTCCCTGGCCTACTCACGCAACAAGACTTGAGATTATATTTACGGTCATTCAAATTAAATACTTGCTTGTCCCACAAAGCGCAAGCCTTCCCGCAACTAGGCTAGTTATGGGGAGATTGGACGGTAACCCACCACGCGGGCTAAATGCTTGTTAACAACTACCATTCTAAGATGGCAGTCAGGACCGATGATTAAGCGTGCCCTCCGACGGATTCATTTTTCTTTTAAAATAATCAGGCGATTCAGCCAGCAATCTCCTTAACCAAACTCGAAAATATCGCACAATGATGATGAGAGGTCGGCTGCAACACCAAGGGTTCCGGGTTCGATCCCCGGGCAGTACAAACATTTGTGTGCATGAACATGTCTGTTTGTAATGATCTGGGTATTTTCTATGTATAATATGTATGAATTTACAAAAAAAATTATATAAGTATATTTATCCGCTGGTTAGTACCCATAATACAGGCTTCACGCTTAATTTGGGACGAGATGGCGCTGTGTGAATGTCAGTTGATATTTATTTATTTATTTAATGATTTTCATTATGCATCCAGCAATGTGTATTCACAATTCCTGAACCACGCAGCGCTTAAAACTCTACGCTCAGTATTAGTGAATTCGGTGCATTGAATAAAAGTTGACTTACTATATTTACCAGAATAAAGAGCAGCCTGATTGACATGCCTCTACTAAGAATCTACAATGAAATCTTTTCAGCAGAAGTCCTAAACATGGAAAATGACTTAGTTTGTGTACAAACTTTAAAATTTTTAAACAATAATAGATATGTAAAAATCAAAATGATCATGTACATATCTACGATGATCTATAGATCAGCAATCATGAGCAATACGAACTGCGTAGTAACACTATTATTTTTGCTTGAGCCGTAATCTGGCAACAATACATTGTTTATTACAGCTTATGATTATTGTTTCTATGTTTGAAACCACGTGCTTATGTATTCATTACAACTTTATGAAATTATAAAGCCTCTAAAAAATCTGTGTTCAAAGGAAGCTCGATGGTTTTTCCACGGAGAAGTAATGATAACAGAATTCAAAAGTAAACGAGAATCGAAAGAATCGTTCCCTATAAAAGTGACAGTATTAGATTTAATTAATATATAGGGCACAGATAATAAAATACACAGCCTATAAGTTTCAAAATTGGAATGTCACAAAAAAGTTTCCACTATGGTCCCGCACCTAGACGCACGCGTTCGGAATCCGGTAGTGACACTGTGGCGCTAGACAGAGATGTGATATGCGCGATGGCGTTGAGTAAACGAGACGGCACGAGCAAGGTTACACTCACGGCCGTATGGTGCGAGTAGTTTTGCGTGCTTATAAATACGCATAATATGCATCGGATGTTATTTATCAATAAATTGAGTCTATTTCTTTGAAAGAACCGAGTACAATGCTATATTTGATATCCCAAATTTACTATATTCCTAAATTATAAACTTTGATTTATTTGAAACCATGATTTTTTTATTATTAACCATTGAGTGGAATCTCATGTTAAAATATAAATATTAAAAAAATACTAAATTAAAGATTTATTTTAATAAAATTGGCACGTCGAACATGATGCAATAAACATGGCTTAAGTAAACGTATCTGCTCATAAAACTTGTACTTATAAATAAATTATTTAATTTATTTTCTTCCTCGTACGACTTCCTTGTTGGCGGCTCTCCTTGTACTTCGTAATACTGAATACTTACTGGAGTTTACCTCAGAATTATGCATATACGTATTTAATGAAAGGAAATTGTCCTGTTGGTTGGTTGGTTTGATTTCACAATGAATGCTTTTGGTGGATTTTAACATCATAGATAAAAAATGATGTATTAAAATATTGTTACTGTGTTTTTCAATATACTCGTATCCAATTTTCATATAGGAGTAATCAGATCACAATGTTAATATTTGGTATTTTAGTTGGATATAAAAATGTAAACAATAAATTTACAAATAGAACTAACAACCTTAATGAATAATTATGTCTGTTTGTTGACAAAATATTTTCAAGGAAGTCACGCCTACGCCGCTGGACCGTCTTGCCCTTTACATCCGAGCCAAAGACAATGTAGCCCCACCTCAAATGTTGGGCCAATGTTTGAACCAACATGACGTTTATTATGTTGGCACCATGTCTTATTTTTGTGTATCACATTAAAGATTGAAATTGGACATCTCTTGAAAAAAATTTATAGCAGATAACTTAAACATAAATGACGTAATTGGAATAAACATAATAATGGCATACATTATAAAATCTGTTAATAGTAGTAATTGTCTAAAGAAAAATGCCGTTTGAAATTTCACATTGAAATTTTTGTCACCAAAAATTAAATGTCACTGCTACCTTCTATTGCATTGCCTGCAAAGGCAATGCCGGGCACCAAAAAGCCCAGTGACCCCGCCAAAACGCCAAATAAGGCCGCAAACTGATCGAGCTATCCCCGCACTAGCGAGCGCGCGCGCCTGACATAGACCCAGATAGAGTGACATTGGCACTACATTCATGAACTAAGGTCACTCGTTCCGAGTTTAAAATTAAACGCGCGAATGCTCGCCGGGCATTCGAGATTTGACAGTTGCGATTTTTTTTATTCTTGCCTTAGTCTTCGCGGTGGCCTATTACTTTTTGGGCCACATTTTTTGGTTATTCTCAAGGTTTTTCGGTAAAAAATGTCCTCAGATTTTGCAATTCGCACAGTATAATCAAAAACTTGGCATTTATATTTATAATTTTGTGGAACACATTTTTGTGAAATCAATATAGATACAAAAACATATAAGATTAAAGATGTTTGGTACGGCCTACTGAATGACGAAAATATTTCAGCCTTGTTATATTCGATATCGGATTGCCGCTTTTCCAATTTTAAGATAGAAAGTACGTTTTATCAATGTTAGTGATCTTCAAACGCGCATACAAAACATCATTTATTGATAGGCAAACGATGTATCTTTTAGTATTCACGATGTAGATGTTATAAAATGATCGTATAGAACCGTATGAGTGTCTTGTATGCAAAGCGCAGTGCTGACTAAGGTCCCATACGCTATTCAGCCAGTTATCTGAAATACTAATGTCACGTTACGTCAATTTACGCTTTTGCATCTGTTAAAAGTTATCAATTTGACCTCTATGATACGCAAAAACCTATGTTCTTGCAGACGTTTCGTTTAGGGTTTAGATAATAACTTATTATTATCGTTTTATTGCATATTTCAATTCTGGGCCACCCATCATCAGCTCAATTAAACGTCCACGAGGGGCACGAGCCTACCCGTATTATAGGGTGTATAAGCCATAATCGTCCACGCGGGTCAAGTGCGGATTGGACGACTTCACGCACAACCTTTGAATCACTTCGCAGGTGTGCATGAAGGTTTCCTCAATATGTGTTCCTTCGCCGTAAGAGCGTCGGATAACGTACATATGTTTTTCGAAAATTCGAAAACACATTGGTACGTAGCGGATTTGAACCTAGACCCTTCCGGTAGGAGGGCGAGAGTCCACACCATTAAGCCACCGACAACACTATAGTCAATCATTTTTAACATAGAAACGAGAGAACTATCGATTCAATTATAAGATACATCTTTATTCTACGTAAAAACCATGCGACGTTGCCAAACCGCTAATGGTTCCCAGTAAAAAATATTGTTTATGTTATACCACGCTTTTCTATTTTTATATATTTACGCAAGTCCTCCCGTTCGTCAATCTCATATTTTCTGATTAAATTGTAATTTGGTTTAAGTTATAGCATATAATATAAAGAGGCAATTTTTATATACATAAAATGTTTTGTTTATTGTAGCTGGAAAAGTTACCTAGTATCTAGTGTTTTAACACATATTATCGGAATCATCTGTTTTATTAATTTGATATATAATTATGTACTAATGATAATCTAGATAATTTTCGGAATATACATTCCCATTAATCACATTTTATATTTAGTTTCAATTTAACTGAGTCTTTGTATGAGACTATTTACGTCAGTACCTAATATATTTTCACTGTTTCCAAAATGGCATAGATAGGTACTCCTACGTACGTTTCTATGTAACATATCACTTTTTCAAATATTTATGTAGAAAATCATAGATTTCGTAATAGGTTAACACATACATTAACGCAATCATTACTATTTCACCGTCGACCCCGGCGAAAGTAACAGTCACCGAATTCACTTATAAATTACAATATTAAAGCAATTGCATACATAAATACATCACTAAATGTGCCGTTTGGTTGCACTTTATTTATAATATAAAAAAGAACATAATACTTTGACTCATTCTTAATAACATAATACTTTGACTCATTCTTAATATGTCATTATATATCTCCTCACTCACTGATATATCTGTAAATAATAATATGAGGACTTTCAGTAGTTGCGCTACATTAGTACCTTTTCAAATATAAAAAATATATTACTTTTAATAAAGGAAAGTCTATTTAAATTACACCATGTTCGTAGACAGGTACCGCTGCTACGAAACACGCTACGATTCATACACCGTAGTACATTCGTAACGGGAGACGCTACGAAATCATTGGATGATGCTTATAAATCGACATCAGAGTTTCTTGTTTTAGCAGAAATTATATTTAAAACTAGCTTTTGCCCGCGGCTTCACTCGCATTAATTATTCCGGATAACACGGTACCACTTCATTTAAATTATAATTATTTGGATAATAAGATTTATATATTTCATAGGAATCCTTCGCCCAACTTTAATTCCTATATCTTCATAAGATATTTATTGTAGTTGAAAGATATAAAGGGCAATTAGGTTTAAAATGAAATACTTGTGACAAATAAAGTATTTATTTGGATAAAGATTATTATCATATTTATGAAAACACCTTCGCAAATGATGCATTATTTTAGATTTTTTTTTTAGCAAAAAATATGTTATAGGGAGCTAACCTTAAAAGATAGACCTATGCTGTCGCGGACTTTTTGTAGACCTTTAAAAGGAGAACAATACTCTTATACATGACTTTTGTGAAACGTCAACCGTTTACTCAACATACGCAGCGGAAGCTCCAAGTATGAAAAAATACCCCCGATTTATAAACATTCTTCATTGCTGCTCCGCTTCTATTGCTCGTAGCGTGATGATATATAGCCTATAGCCTCCCTCGATAAATAAGCTATCTAACACTGAAAGATTTTTTTAAATCGAACCAGTAGTTCCTGAGATTAGCGCGTTCAAACAAACAAACTGTTCAGCTTTATATATTAGTATAGATACGCAACTGCTTCATTCTTTGTTTAAATTTATATAATGAACTAATACTTTTTCTTAAAATTTCAACGTAATAAAATCAACAGCAATTAACAAGACAAGAGCACTTTGGATAGAGTGTTTTAGTTTACAAAATATTGTTATACCGTGGGAGCCCTGTTTCTGTTGAAGTAGGTAAGGGGCGAAGGAGGGGATACCGTTGCCTGGCAACCATCAAGCGGGCTTTTGCCGGCCTACGCACCTGTAAACAACAAATTATTATTATTACCCGACCTCTCAAGGTATTATCAAAAGTGTTCCAATAGGATCAAAGGGAAGTAACCATTTTATCTTAAAAATATATTGAAATAAAATATATTTTTGAGATAAAATGGTTACTTCCCTTTTTAATATTATTTAATACACTCTGTGATGATGGGAGATTATAATGTGTAAACCCTGCAGCATCCAGCTTAGGGACAAAACATAATTGAATTGCTAGCATAAAACTAACCTGTATAAGGTAATGCTATGTCTAATCCGCTCGTCAAGTGTGAAAATAATGGCAAAATGCAAACCCTAGTCCAGCTGTGGACTATCGCGGGTTGTTCGGCTAGATAGTGTTTTCACAGATACACAGAATTAAAGTATAGAATTAGATATCTGGCCCCAAATTGCAATAGTTTCATAACGAAAGATGCAAATTAAAAATGTATTTAGGATTAAGACCAAAATCTGTCGAATTATTCCAACACATTTAGTAATGGAACTTGAACATAACTATTTCGTAAAGATTTTTTTTATATATCCACTGACATCCACACAGCGCCATCTAGCCCCAAATTAAGCGTGAAGCCTGTATTATGGGTACTAAATAACGGATAAACATACTTATATTCATTTTTTTTTGTAAATACATACAACAACAGACATGTTCATGAACATAAATGTTTGTACTGCCCGGGGATCCAACCCGGAACCCTTGGTGTTGCGATCGACGTCTCAACCGCTACACCAAATGGGTCGTCAAAATATAAAAATGTAAATAACTGCGTTGGCATGTTGTAGAGGGGAAGGGGGTGCCAATGTATCAATGAAGAGCCAAAGTTGTAGTACCAAGCAAAGGCGGTAGCGGGGTCACCCGAGGTCATTTCCTGATGTTTAGGTCATTTTTTATGTTACGTATTCAAATAACAAAGGTTAATAGACTTTGTTGGTTTTACCAAGTTGGATATTACCAAGTAAACTCGATTGTCAAACGTTTGTATTGCTTTAAAACAAAAATAATTATAACATACAGTAGATACCACAGACATCAGAATATACATTAGACTGGACAAGCCGCCAAATTTATAGGCAGTCCCAGTGTCGCAATTTCTTTTCGGTTCTTACCTGTGAAAAGTTATTATATTTCTTGGTAAATTTACTGATTACGCGTATAGGGTGATTAGGCCTTGTCGTCCACGCGGGCCCAGTGCGGATTGGACGACTTCACGCACAACCTTTGAATCTCTTCGCAGGCGTGCGTGAGGGTTTCGATATATTTTCCTTCACCGTAAGAGAGTCGGATAACGTACACATATTTTCGAAAACACATTAGTACGTGTCGGGATTTGAACCTCAGCCCTCCCAGTAGGAAGGCGACAGTCCACACCATTGAGCCACCGACGCTCAATGGTAATATAGGTAATAGCTATGAGTAATGGTAGGTCACAAAGGATCTTTTAGGTTGAGGTCTGTGTAGCCGCTCAAATAGAAAGTACCTTCTAGAAAGTAGTAGCATTATAATAATAATAATAAATCGTAATTTTTTTCCGGTAGAACTTCACTCTACAGAGGACAAGGGTGTAACGCTCCGTTTCCTACTCTTAAAATGCATTTATGCTTTTTAAAAAAGTGTAAACTGAATATAAGTTATTAAATCGTGTAAATTCCATCCCTTGTGTGTTAGCCCCTGACAAAAGAGCATCCCAGCAACGACCCCGTTGCCAAGTGCGCAAAACTAACTCGGCACGCTCGCTTAATTTCCTTACGTTTTATTAAATTACATAGAAGGCCCAATTTTCTGAAGGCGAAATATGCGAGCCTACATTCTGGAACTTTTCTGTGGAACTCCCTCGATCTTTTCATTGTAATCTAGTATAGTATGAGACTTAAAAAATGCAGTGGGGTTCGATTCCCGGTAGAGCCAGGTATCTCCTCATGATCTATGGTAGACTCGATCGAGTTTTTATTAACCTGTATATATTTACTTATTATATGCTTGTTTCTCCTACCTTGATATAAGTTATTCATATGAGATTGATTATACAAATTGTGAATGTGTTATACAGTAAATTATTATGTCATTAATATTTATGTCACTAAGTCCTTTCTTAATAAATTTTAACGTCACAAATAAGTACCATAATTGCACCATGACCTTTTTCTAGGAGACCGTTAGAAAGAAATAAATCTTTATTCAAATAAATTTGTTACAGATACTTTTGAATCGTCAATTGTTATTATTATATTTTATATGACACGTTGTCACTACGACTGCCTGTTAGCTTGATAGCTAACTATGTTATACAAAAAATATCTTTAATTCCAACGTTTTATAGGATTTACGATCTAAGAATAACTTCTTACATAAATTGTAATTAGAAACTTCACGCTATGTTATGTACACATGGATCGATTTGTGAAAGTGGTTGACAAATACCTTGTTTAATAATAAAAATTTGTTATATAAGATTAACCCTTTGTTAGGATCCGGTATTTAATAAATTCATATATTGCTGATGAAACCATACTATGAATTAAACCGAATGAATAAAATCACAATTAAATTTGAACTCTATTTGCAATAAAACATAGCTTGTAGTTATTATCGGTACGCTATGAAATATGTAGTTTAAACAGCTTATAAAAATAAAATATACGTATCCATTTATTTCATTCCAAACGAATTCTAATTTGTTGTGATAGTGAAATCACCCAGAAAGACCCTAAAGGATATACTATAATACTCGTACCTAGATAATCTAAGCTGAGGTGACAGCAGGTATTTAGCCCCTTTCATAAAAAGAAACTTGACTCATATGAGTAAGATCATCAAAAACATATTTTGGCTCAACATATGTATATCTTATACATATAAAACAGCAGTATCGATTACTGTAAGCCAATTATAATTGTCGGTACGAAGTAACCGGCGTTACTAAGGAAACTGATGCATTGGGGTAACATTTATTGATCAAACCAAATTATGGCACAATAAACGAAGACTATTCTTTTTGCGTTTAGGTAGAATACAAAAACATTGATGATTCTTCAATGAGTCAAGGCAATGTTCGATATTTGGGCACAAGTTTACATGAAATATTTCAAACGATTAGTAACGTAATTTACTATTAAAAAGATTTTTTTCTGACGCCCACCAATACTTGGGCTATAAAGCCAAATTTCTGTAGAGTAATCAACTGCAAAAAAAAATTAATCAGATGTATTCAGATAGAATACTTTTTGCGTGCAATGGATAATTGTAACATATACCAGCTAATTGCGTTTTTTTTTCATCATACAATGTCATGATTTAACTCATTATATATCCCAACCGAGAGCACGAGCCTACCCGTATAAGTTGTTTAGGCCTCATTCGGCCACAAGGGCCCAGTGCCGATTGGCCGACTTCACGCAACCTTTGATACTCTTCGTAGGTGTGCACAGGTTTCCCTCGCGATGCTTTCTTCACCGTAAGAGTGTCGGATAAACGTACATATCATTCCGGGAATCCGAAAATACATTGGTACGTGGCGGGATTCAAACCTGCACCCTCCAGATCAGAAGGCAACAGTCCACACTAGCCATCGACGCTCATTGACATTTGAACTGTAGTAGCTTACTACAATCTGACCTATCCACATCCTCGAAACTAATATTGTAGGAACACATTTCGATGTTTATCAAACATACGTATCAATGTTAACGTACCAAAACTACGTCGCACCGTTCCGTATCTACGTAAGCTACTACGTGATCGATAATGGGGTGGTGTGGGTGTTAGGGGGGAGGCAGTAGTACTCGAAACCTTGAGCAACGTAGTTGGTAAACAAAAATATTTGCTTCCGCGCAGTACCGAAAGTAGCGCGCCCTTTCTTCAATATAATAATTATGTTATAATGTTATTCAATAAATTGTAATTTGATGAATTAAATTACTTATTTTATTAAACTACATTCAATTACTAAGAAGATTGTAGCACTCATCTAAGCAAAACTGTCACTCCGGTACACTGTGACCTCCGGTATTCGGGCCTCTGTCTGATCCGACGCATCCTGTAGTCCCGCATGGTATATTATACATTATTGCATATTTTTGGTAAGTTTCCTATGAAACTTAACTTAATCCTATGATTAATAACGTCAACCTTTTTAAATTTATAACTGATCCTTTTTTCATATTACAAAGAGAGCGTCTTGACCGACCTGTAGACGGTCAGGACGCTCACATGAAGTTAAGAGATTCGCCTGACCGTGTCAGAGCAGCATTGATTAAGACAAACAACTTTTTCACGGGACGATATCTGGAACTGTGGTGGTCTTAGTACCGAGTCTTCCATCCTGAGTCCTTTATCATCCATTTAATATATTTTATTACTTATACTTAATACAGGTCCTAATCTTATTGTCAATATAATTATATCGCGGTTCCACCGATGCAGTTTTTAAAGTCAACCGCATTAATGGGAATGACCTTTGAGATGCGTGGTGATTGCGAAAAATATAATATTCTTTTTGTCTTTAACTGATCTACTCATCAACATACAAGAGAATAAGGAATGCTGGATGCTTTTGATAAGTGACAATCACTCTTAATCACCGAGCTTTAGTCTCGTCCACCCTTTTACCCACTAACGACGTCCTTTTGTAAGTCGATCTAAAACGAAAATTTACAATACCATTTTTTCCTGGACCGACATTTTAGAATGAAGAAATATAATTATTCAAGCTATTAATACTAAACATTCAAATTATTTCCTTAATATTTTTTGTTACTTATTTGCAATTATAATTCGTCCAAGTAAGGTAAAATTGACATGACAATGACAATAATCAATGCTTTACGGTCTATAATCAAGTTAATATTAAACGTCACATTTGTCCAGTAATGAAACGATTTGGTTTAACGACCGCGGAAGCGCGGTGCGCACGCGCATGAAAACAAAACTAATTCCAACAACGTTACTAAACTTTCACTCTCGGAACAATTAAATGAATATGAGACTTGCTTTGTGGTGCAAGTCTTAAGAGGTGTCCGGGATTGGGCTAGGTCAGGTTGGACATGGAATTATGAACAAATTATATTCAATATATAATTTGTTCTTCAATATATACTTATTGATCGCCTAACTTTTATAAGTATGTACGTATGAATCATCAAATTGCAATATTTTAACAGAATAAAAGCATGAATTGTTTTTAAGTAAGAAGTTTATGGGTGTCATTGGTATGGGTACAAAGTTTAGGATCTACCCTTTGAACGGCAAAAATGTAAAACAATAGAATAAAAGAAGAAAGAAAGAAAATTACCGGGTATATGAGACCTAACACCTGTTGTCTCGGATGTCGGGCGCAGTGCGGCGTTGGTGGAGATAATAATTGTCTATCAGTTGTTGATCTCCATCAAAGCCGCTCTGTCATTGTCAAGCGTAACATTTACCATCAGGTGAGCGTCTTGAACTGTACACTGGGCAACATAAAAAAGGTTCCTACTAATATGTCAAATATCAAGGTATAAAATATCACCTCATAAAACTCCGCTGTCCGTCCATGAATCGCAACACTAGTGGATAAGATCTGCATCCGTGCATAATAGAAGAAATCACATTGTAGGTGTCGAGTGCAGCGCACTTGTTCCATTGTACTCTGAGAACCGAGGAATGTTACTTGCACTTTTGGGCTTAATCTTAACGCTAGAGAAAGCTCATTAGAGTGACGTCATTCGTATCTTAATAGTTCGCTAATGAACATTGATTGTCATCTATTTATAGATGTCTTTCGTATTCGATTAATTGAGAAAGGGCATTGGCCTTAGCTTTATAATTAAAGTGTTTATATTTAGCTGAAATCAACAGCATACTAATTGAAAAGAAATACAAATAAAATGATTGCAAACACGTTAATATCAAATTACGACTAAACATTTTTACATATATTAATAATATAAATGCTAGGAATCGCAACAGGGTTGTATTAACCAAAAAAACACAGGATTTACATTACTCAAAAACAAGAGTAATAAGAAATCAAAATGAATTATATGCAAGTAAAATCCTAGATCGATCGAGGTACCACATGACACCAAAGGCTGTGGGTTCGATGCCTTCGGAAGTAATAAGTTCCAGGCATGTGTCCTGAGGCAGGAATCCAGCAAGAAAACAATAAATGATATAAATATTACCGCCGAATACGTAGTTTATAAAATAAAAAGTGTTTTATGTAAATTCAAGTATTCAGCGTTATATGCTTTTGCGTATCTGTTTCATATCCGCGTATATGTTTAGTTTTGTATAATAATAAATTAAATATTGATAGCAATTACATTAGTCAAAACATTAAACACTATGGAACACTTATAAAACAGCATAGGGAAATGACAGTTCCATAAACTAACTCGTTAGGAGAAATAATACAGAAAAACGTAGAAACACTAATGATTTCATAGCAGCTTAATAGTCATCTAATCACGCCACAAATGCAACAAATTTACCTTTATTAACTCGAGAGGCGATCCGTATAAACTCCGGAAAGGAAAACGTATGTAAACCCGGGAAGCCCTGGACCTGCCACATAATGGAACCAATAAAACCTTTATGGTCATCGTAAAGGTGAACACATAAAAATCATTTAGTTCGGTTTTACTGCACACCGATTTCCTGGTTGACTTTCGCGCACCCCGCACTTTTCTCAGCTTTCCTCAGAAAACTATAGTGGTCCCGCTCGCACGCGATCGTGCGAAGGTCGACGACCGGGGCAACGAGCGCGCGAAAGTACTTTCACTGCGCCGGCGCAGGCGAGTCTGCGGAGTGCGTTCTTTGTAACGCACACGTTTGCGTTTAGTTCGTATGCAGTTTCGTTTGTAACATGCGAGTTAACGCATTGTGGTAAGAGAAATGGCCTTTGCAGGGCTTGGGGTTCGAGAGCGAATCCGCAACAGTTTATATGTTAACTAGTTGTAATTCATCTAGGAATGTGAGTCGCCAATGCACTGTGTGCAGTTCATCTGAGCTTTAATCTGCATTCTATGCAATTGCATATTTAAAATGATTGCAGGCATTGTAAGTTCATTTCAAAGAAACGTTAGAAGAGTTAGAAGTTCATTTAACTTTTAGGTACTTTGTATTTACCTACTTTGTAAAAGTATACTTAAATACAGGTTAAAGTTTGCGATCATTGATACATTCAAAGCAATATATATTTTTTAAACTTTCTTTGGTACCTAGTAAATGTAGGCATAGTCCAAGGCTGCCATTTTTTTTAAATTGCTGTACAAAAAAGAAGAATACAAAAACCATTATACATGAAATATATAACCAAAACATACAAGATACTATAATGCTCTAGTAATATGTAGGAAACTGTACCGAACTTTCCCGAAATAAATATTATTATTGTCTTTAAAGCAAAAAACAAAATCAACAAATTCGTTAATTACTTACATAATGCTACATACAAATAAGTGTCTGAAGTTAAGGATCTTTGGGAATGGTGTGTCGTGCTCGACTTAGGCCAGTAGCGGTGAGAGTTACGGCGTCACGAGCGAGCCATACTGCACCCAATGATGTAAAAAGTATGGATTCGTGATATGCTTACAAAACAATCGAAAAAAGTGTTCCGAATGCAGCGACAGCACACTGTATGTGTACTATATTTAGAATTTCGAACACATTTACCTAAACAAAAGAGGACAAACTGTACACTCTTCGGCAGTTCGTTTTTGAGGCACGGATGGCGTGTCTACCTTTATATACACAGAATATCATTGACTGCACCGTGGACAAAGCTAACTGCAGTAAGTAATGCATTTGTATATACATCTATTTGTATAACTTTCACATCAAAAAGCTTTTATTAAAAGTAACTCCCAAAAGAACACTTATGAATGACAAATAAGTTCCCACTGGCTAGGGGACTGTAATGTATTGAATTGATAGTTAGTAGGTCTTTTAAAAATATATATTGTACAATTCAATCTATTATTTCTAATCAAATTAACAACCATCAAAGCAGATTAGTAATAAGGTTTGTCTTTATATATAAATAATATATTTAAATAATGGTACAGAAAAATTACAAAAATAACATCCACTACCCACTACACATAATAAAAACATTGTAGCAAAATAAAATACAATGCAGACGTAGATATCAACAAGTACATATTATGTTCTTGCCATTTAGATAATTTTCGATACCATATTATGTTGGCTTCGTATGTAATAACATATGTATATGTAAAATACTAAATAATAATTAACTCATAATATATTGTTTGAAAATATTGAAATTCAATATGTATGTAAATATACTTGCAAGTATAATCCCGAATAGCGACCGAGTCTCACCAAGGCTGCATTTCACAAACACTATTGTCATTTAAAATAGGTGATTATAATAAAGAATATTATTAATTAAACGACCATATGGTGAAAAGTCTGCTATATAACTATATTTTTTTGGGTTCTGGGTGTTGTTACACAACGTTGTATAATAATAAATATCCACTGACATTCAGACAGCGCCATCTAGCCACGAGTTAAGCGTGAAGCCTGTATTATGGGTACTAAACAACGGATAAACATGCTTATATACATTTTTTTCGTTAATACATACATATTATATATAGAAAACACCCAGACCATTACAAACAGACATGTTCATGCACACAAATGTTTGCACTGTCCGGGGATCGAACCCGAAACCCTTGGTGTTACGGTCGACGTCTCAACCGCAACACCAAATGGGTCGTAATATACATCTTCAATCTATAAAAAAATATAGAGAGCGAGGGAGTATACATAAATTATTGCGTTAACAATTTCCACTGTTATGTTGAGTTATTACGTTCGGAGTTTTGCGAAATCTGCATACGCGTAATTGTCAAAGCTTGGGTTAATTTAAACGAAGTGGCATAATAAAGTTACGCGTCGCTTGTGCAACCAGTCGTCGTTGTTGGTTCACTGAGAGATGCTGTTTGTGTGGCTACTAAATAGATTTTGCTTATAATGAAATTAAGATAAAAATTTCTACTAGGTGTAGACTCGGTACTGATTAGGGCACCATAGCTAGTAAAATAACCTGTTATAAGACACCTTAATATGTTGTCTCGGGTGACGACTGCAGACGATATAATTTTCTTAACACTGCATCTGTCATGGTCAGGCGTATCACTTACTACCAGATGAGCGAACTGACCGTCCAAAACGAAACCAAAAGGCAATCAATAATAAATAGCCACAAATATGCCCATTTATCCAGCCCAATTAAGACAAGAATCTTAGACAGCGATGTAAAAAGTAAGATTAGTGATATGTTCACAAAACAACTGAAAAATTGTTTCGAATGCACCGACAGCACACATACACATATTTCGAATGAGCGTACATTTACATACACAAAGAGCCTACAACTGTATTCTCTTTGGCGGTTCGTTTTTGAGGCACGGATGGCGTATCTACCTTTATATATACAAATATCATTGTCTTTAGGTAACACGAATACACATTCACTACATAGTTAAATTTGTTTGACGTACCTACATTTATTATTATTATTGGGTTTTGAGGGCTATTCAGGCTTATGCAGACCTGTAGTCACTTCGACCTAGAAGATCTTTTGTGACTCGCTCCTCTCTTAGAGTTCATCTAATAGTTGGGCACTTTTTAGGAAGTTTAGGACCCTGCCCAACTTTATAGATTTGATGTCACTTGGGCATAGATAATAATTACCCAAGTGGATATTTCGCTTCCATTGTAGAGGACCAAATTGCAGAGTAAGTGCATTGGTGTCTCTCTCTCTTCCGCGCAGAATCTGCAAGTTTCCGAGTCACTTAGCTTCATTTTGTGAAGGTGACGTACCTACATAATATAAAAAGAACTCAGACCAATTTAAACGGGCAATATTACAAATACAAATATTTTATTTCAGTAACTTAATCTAAGTAACAAATTCCTTGTGGGAACTTCCCTTTAGGCGAAAATGCCTGTAGTGGAAAGAACCGCTCTTGAACATTGAACTCGGAATCTTTATTATATTATTAGTATTATTTTAGATCATAGAGAGCCTATTACACGTCTCCACCGAGGGGCACGAGCCTACGCGTAAAGGGCGGCCTTAATCACCCACGCGGGCCCAGTGCGGATCGGCCAACTGGACGCACAACCTTTTTCTTCGCAGGCCCAGGTTTCCTCACAATGTTTTCCTTCACCGCAATTATTTCATATATCAAGAGAATATTACACTATGTAGGTAGGTAGGTAGGTATTAGTAGTTTTATATTTTTCGGTGTAGCGCCTACTCGTAACTGTAACTTGTATTGTAGAGTAAGGCTTCCTAATTCACTAATTAAGCGTAGAAATAAGATTATGTTCAAATGTCCGTTCGTCCGTAAAATTAGTTAAGCTTAGTTGATGGATCAATGGCAGCACTTTATATAATCACTTAAATATAGAGAGCATTTATTAAATACATAGAAATGTAGAAACATTTACGATAAAATCTCATATATATGTAGCTTTTTTTCTAAGACGAGATTTGTTTTTTTGTGTGTATGTTGGTAATGAATAAACTCTGGAATAAATAACTCAAATATTCTAATATCTGAAGTTCAAAAATATGATTTTAAATTCTTTTAAATTTTATATAATTTGTTAAACTATTTATTCGAATGCCCTTTTAAGGTTCTACGTTTCACACTTTGCGGTTATTCTTAGATTATTTTCCCACAACAGCATGCATTTCAAATTTAGTTGTCCTGATAATGTACTTCTTCTAATCACCTTTAACCATTACGACAAAGGAATCCGTTACATACAGCCAAAAAATTAAAAAATAGTTTTTTTGGCTGCACCTAACAAAAGTATCCTTTAGACAGTAAATCGTGGTATCTAAACAGGAATACCTAGTGCGGTGCGGGCACGTGGCGTCGGCTGCATCTATTTGCAGTAAATGGGTCAAGCCGCTCCCAACTTAGCTGCAAGAACGAATACAAAAAGAGTAAAGCGAAATGCGCCCGCGCACACCGCGGACGATGATCCCGCTTATTTAACTGCAGTTAAACGGCTGGAATTAAGGTTGCGTTCAAATTAACGGGTAAATATTTAAACAGATGGTTAAAGGTGTCGTTTGCTTAATCAGCCGGTTCGTTATGCGAAGGAAAAAAACTTGACTTATGTCTACGTCTGTGTTTGGGTATAATTTTATTTTTATGTAATTTTAATATATATTTAAATAACAAGTAATTTGGAAAGCGAATCATTTAAAAATCGGCTAATATCTAAATTTATGAGATTTTTTTTTATATTTTTATTGTTGCCTAAAATTGAGAAAGAAAAATATGGTTGAAAATACTTGGGATTTGATCCCGCTTCAGATCGGAAAGCAACAGCTCACACCAAGCCACCGACGCTCACAGTTCATAATATTAGAAAAAAAAATGCAAAATTAAAATCTGATCAAATTAGACGCATAGTTCATAAGTGCAAGGCGGCCATAAAGAACAGTGGATGACATTGACGCGACGCATTACCGTATATTGTGCGTGTGGCCAATGTCACCAC